>CM062804.1:1259169538-1259417949 GCA_031772625.1 Pinus tabuliformis
GTAAGGGGAAGGGAGAATTCATGGGATTTATATATAATGTTAGAAGTTGATATGGATTTTGATCATAAAAGTGCTAAGGATAGAAATCTTAGGCTTCAAAGGGGAAATAGGACTTATAGAATGAGATATGAGTACTCCTAAGAAAAGTAGACCTTGACTTAGGCAAATGATATGAAAGATGATGAAACTAAGAAACGTCAAGAAGATCTTGACCCCTTTAGGGGAAGTTAGTGAATTATTTTGGGGAAAGGAAGAAGGGGAAGTTAGACATGCCTCTCTTGAGCTGCTCCGCATGGAAAAAATGCCTTACACTTGTGATCTGAATAGATATAACACTTGAAAACATAAAATGGATCACAATTCATCATTTTGCCACCACAAAACTACCTACCCAGCCTACTTACCTAACATTTTTACTTCTTTTTGTTTGGGTGCACTTGAACTAGCAAACCCAGCTTTTCTTCTTTTCTTTTAACTATCTTCCTATCTAAATCTACCCTTATACCTTCCAGGGGCTCAGATTAAATAGTTGAGCACCCTAGCTTCTCTACCTATCTAATGATCTGCCAAGATTAAACAGTTTGGACAGATCTTTATTCTCTATCTCTACAACAAGCAATTTAAACCTAGGGAAGCCAAGATTAAGCTGTTTGGCCTTCCCTTAACTGAGAAATCCTTCAAAAATGGAACTTTTGCAGCATGGAAAAGATGAACATTTTTGGCACTTCCACTGTCAATCATGAAATATGAAACCTATTGCAATAGCTGGCTAACACCCAACGCCATCCTCCCAGCTTGAAATCCCTCTTCACCTCATACAAAGCAAGATCACCCAACAATGTCTTCGAAGAGAAACCCACAGCACTTCCTTGCAAATTACAAAATTCCAGCCTTTGGACCTCTGGGATGAGGGATCCATATATAGATGTTTGCATGGGGGTGAGTCAACTTCTGGGATTTTGATTAGTGTCATCTCTCTGATAGTTCTTGGTTCCACTTGGAGATTTCATTGATCTCTTACTCATCCCTGGGCGAATTCTAAGAGGAAAGTGTCATATGAGAAGTTTCTAAAAGATTCCTTGATCATCCACTTAGCAAACTGTCTCTGCCATTTGTCTATTCTCGCTCATCGCACCCTACAGAAGGCCTTTTCAGTATGCATCACACCTCCCATGTGTACAAGGTGAGATGCATCGCACCCTGGCCATGGAGCAGGTGAGATGATCCAATTTTGACTAGTTCTGAGCAGTTTTTCAGGGAGAACTTCTGGGAGATGATGTAATTAGCTGACCTTGCTCCTTTAGGGTATGAAACAACACTTTTAGGGACTTAGAAGCCCTTGGTTTATGGACATATGTGATGGGGTTGCAGTGCCAAAATATGTCTAAAACAGTTGCCCCCTAAAGCATGAGGTCGTAAATCTTTTTGATGTCAGGTGAAATGCTTTATCATGAGGATCCGAGGTTTTTCGAACTAGAAGGTGACCTGTAATAAGATACAATACAATACATTATCTTCATAATATTTTCATGATCTAGCTGAGGCAGGCATTCCCATGCTCAGCTTTATAAATTCATTTTTCTGTACATAGGACAGACAACTGTCTGTGTGGCATACTGATGATTCTGGTAGAGCCATCATCCTTTGGCTTGGATGATTATCTATACAGCAATGATGTACATTTGATGTCTTTATTTTCCTAAATATATCACAGCCTGGATGGATGAAACTAGATCCGAGGTCTTCATACTCGTTCAATCTTCGCCCGATGTACAATTCGATCCATGTGAAAAGATGTTTTGAAGTCGAACATGGAAAGACATTGCCTGATTACCAGCCAATGATGTAAGTTGTTAACACGCGCGAGAGGAATCACCGATAATGATAATGACCCTCAAGGTACTGCAGTACAATTCACGTCGTGTGAATACATGAGTCAATGTTGAACACCACACGAAATCTTTCGGTCGAAGGTCATTGATGTAAACGTGTCGCCGGAAGTGAGAAACTTGCCATCGAGGCATGCAAGCTTCAAAGTACTGAAAGGGTTGTTCCTAAGTCGACTTCTTGGATAATGAGTTGATTTAGACAGGAAGTGACCCGTCATAGGAGGGCCTTAATGAATCCCACATCTACGACACGAAACGGAGCAAATGATTTTGTGGAGGTGAAAACGATCTGATGATACAAGGTTCAGGGTGGCGGTCATGAAAGAATGAAGCGTGAAGGTATTACAGTGGATGAGACACAAGCTAGGTTGGTGAATTATCTAAGCAACTTCTCTTGAACATATCGGCGACACTGAAATGGATTGGTAGCATTAACCCCAAAAGTGGATGGTATGGTGGACCAGTGGTGATATGACCAGTGAACGGAATAACCCAACCCGACTCAATCATGGTGATGGAGTGAAAGTGTCATGTTCAAGAGCGACCTGCTACTAATAAATTTTCTTCAAGTTTTCTTCCCAATTTTCCCCAGTCATTTCTGACCAGTACCTCTTTATTTTTGTTAAGCTTGAGGAGGATAACATATGCTTGTTCTATTATTTGCCCTTCGGGCAAACCCGTCGCTATATTTTAATGAGCCTAGCGACAGTGAGACTCGCTCTTGTCTACATGGACAAGTTTGTCGCTATTGTTTTAACGAGTTTAACGACAAGGATAACTTGGTTATTTTCAATTTTAGAGAGTTTGAAAAGAGATGGAAAGGAGACTCCAATATTCCTTTTTCGTAATATAATCCCTTAAGTCCGAAAAGTATAAAACAATGCGAAAGGGATTACTTTTCGATAGTTTTAACGAGCCGAACAAGACAAACACTCGATCTTTTTGTGTAATAATCCCTCAGGTCCAAAAAGATTAAAATATAGAGGAGGGATAGCACTTCCGATCACTTTAACGAGCTGGAGAGGCCAATTGCTCGGCAATCTCTTCATATTTTACGAGTCAAATGAAAAGAGCTTAAAGGAGACTCATTTTTTGAGGAACGAGTGATGTTTTCGAATAACAGCTAGTTCCAGGTAATGTTTGGAACTTTTTCAATCACGGTAGTGTAAAGAAGGTGGCTAATAGGATCACTTGTCGCAGCTGTTCCTCAAGAGGGGTAAACAATCAAATGGAGGCGTATGATTGGCTAAAAAGAGTGGAGGTGATGGTAAGAACACGACCAAGGCTCAAAGGCTGATAATAATGCAATCGCAATGGTTATTTACCGGAGGTGAGTTCATTTTTTGATGATCTTAAACTTTGGTGGAACATATGCTCATTGCTAGGTTTATTTTTTAACAAGCTTGAACTTTGCGTAAAACTGCTCGTGGCCTGGTTCATTTTTTAATGAGCTTGAACCATGCGACAACATATGCTCAGATTCGGTTTCATGTTTACACAAGCTTGAAATGAAAAACTATGCTTGTTATAAGTTCGCATGCCCCCAGTATAATGACACAAATCGAGATGCATGCCCCCAAGCTTCATTACATTCAACGAGGTGGTTGGAATGAAGGTTTACCTTCGAGATCTTTGAAAGACTCGACTTGGATTTTACGAGATCGTAATCAAAGACTTGATTTGGAAAGGGAGTTGTTTCAATTTTTAATGAGGTTGACACAGTAAAATAACTATCCTCATAATCCACCGTATTTACAGTATTTGATAAAAAATCAAAAACTGAAGGATGATTAAGGTTGCTGGAATAATCTTCGTGGTGATCCAGAAGATGGGAATGATGGTGGTAATATTCCCATGGTGCCTCTCCTATCATCATTGACTGAATGATTCCTTCGTCGATAGAATGTACATGCGACCAAGGATCTGAAGAGGTGCCATATTCCTTAGACCTATATATCCAAACACTCGATGAGTGTTGATTTGGGTTTGCCCCCCAGGCCAAGAAAATTGATTGCTACAATATTTCTAAAATGGCGATGATCCATGCTGACAGAATGTTCGGGAATCTTCTGAATCTTTTAGATATAGAAGATATCATATTGCAGGTTTCCACCGTGGCCACTTCCGCTAGATTACTCTGAGATGGTAGGGCAAAAGTACCCATCAATGTAGGGTCTTTTAGCAGGCCTACTCCGATATTTTGAAGCAAATGGGAGCTTCCATGGATCATCGGGATGCTTCCCGTAACTTGTGAACTATTGGGGAGAAAATTTCGTTGGTCGACGATTGTAATTCCTCCTTTAAAAGGAAATGCAATATTTCTGAAGTATGTCGACACAACAGCGGCCATAGCATAAATCCAGGGCCTTCCCAGTAGGATGTTGTAGTCGAGGTTTCCATCGATAACTTCAACATCAATTTCTACCGTTTTACCCCCTAGTTCAACTTGTAAGTTACTTAAAATTCCGTACAGAGTGTATGTCCATCCATCAAATGCTTTTAATGTCGTTGACGGTCGCAACAAGGGTGGTGAACCTAAAGTTTTCCAGCAACTCATTGACATAATACATGTAGATGCCCCCTCATCAATAATTGTTCGATGAACAATTTTGTTGAGGGCTTTCACTTGAATGAGGAAAGCAAGTTGAGCTGGTAACTGAGTCTCATATCCTTTATGAATAAAGGCCACGAGATTGGAATCCACTGGGTCAATCCCACCTATTGCTGATAATAGAGCCTGCTTTTGGGAGGGGCAATTTTGTAGTACCTCAAGTGTCAACATAGTGGACGGCGATTGGGCTAGGTCCTCTACTATATTATAATTCTGTGCTGCTTTGGCACAAGGATTAAATGTCGATTTGTGTACTATTCCCTTTGGCAGCTTTATCGTTAGCTCAGGAATGATGGGTGGCACAACTTTGGTTGAAGTTGTTGTCGAACTACTAGGTTGATCAGTAGCCTTGTTGTTCGACAGCTGTGGATTCCCGTAATCTTTATTCCTTGTCGATATCAAAGCATCATTTTGCTATTTCGAAATGGACAACATAAGAACTTGGGATGGGGAAGCATTGTCGCTAGCAACTAGATTGGTTTCTGGGTTTTGAAACGGATCAGTCAATACCGCTGAAGTTTTTGAATTCTTAAAGAATTTTTTAATTTCAGCCTTATGTGGACAATCTCTCGTCCAATGATCCTCATCGCATATCTGACATCCTGAAGGAGGTTTCCTTTGCCCAAAAGGGTTCGCAGAAGATTTTTCAGGAGACGAATCATCCTTTTTCTTCTTTTTGCTTTTCCCTTTCTTCTTGCCCCCTGGTTGCTTCGGTTCTTTGCCCTTGTCGGTTGACATGGCATTAACCTCCGAGGAAAGAAGTTCTTCATTTGCATTTTGACTGGAAACGGTGCGGGCTTTCTTAGATGTAGCCTTTGCGGTTTTCGTGCTTGTCGTTCCTATCACGCCATCACCGGCATGAGAGTCTTTGTTTGATTTAGGAGGAGGAGGAACGGAAAAATCTGGTCTAGGAGCATCAGGGATTTTGTCATAGAGCGTGCTAGATTGAGTATAGATCAAGTCTAGATATTGCGCATGAGCGATGACTTGCTCTTCAGTGACAACCCCCCCTTTAGCCACATCTTCCGTAATAGAAGGTAACAATGACTTAATAAACCATTCAGCTAGCAGCTGATCAGGGGCATATGTTTTTACCATTCTGCGACGACGTCACCACTCATGAATATGATCAAATATGTGAGTGGCCATCGTCTGTTTGAAATTGGTAAGAAGCTCTGTTCCTGTTTCGTACCTTATTGGTAACTAAAAATGGGTTAAAAAGGTGGTGGCAAGGGTGCCGAAGTTATCAAACGAAGCTCTAGGCAATCGATGTACAATTTTGTTGCCAAACTAGTTAACATTCACTGAAAAAGGCTAAGCCTAATCGAATCATCATTTAGAGTGTTGGAGGAACACCATAGATGAAAGGTCATCACATGATTCGACGGATCTTCACTCAGATTTCCATTGAATTTAGGAATATCTG
This sequence comes from Pinus tabuliformis, assembly GCA_031772625.1. Taxonomy (NCBI): domain Eukaryota; kingdom Viridiplantae; phylum Streptophyta; class Pinopsida; order Pinales; family Pinaceae; genus Pinus; species Pinus tabuliformis. The sequence goes on from CM062804.1 coordinate 1,259,175,465, forward strand.
ACGGAAGTTTATGAGGAATCGTTGGCCACCAAGGAGAATAAGCGATTGGATCATTTATTAGCCGATTTAGATCTTGTAACTATAAAGTCACCACGAAAGGCAACTGTTGATTCGGGTTCGGCGAAGCGTACCCAGGATAAGATGGGATCGCCTGAGCAGTGGGTCTTTGCATACCAGCATAATGCATTTGATGCTGATAACTTTGATAAGGTTGTTGGGCATAACCAATTTGGGATGATTGATGATAACCGTTTTGAATATATGGCTGCCCATTACCTGCAAAGTTTTGTTGCTAAGGTCCTTGGTAAGCTTGCTGGAATTGTGGTTGTTGGTGTTGCACCAGCCATGGTTGTGAAACCATTTTTTGTTGCCCAATACTGGATGTTTGACCAAGATGAGGGGTAATAGTACCCGTTTGAGCCTGAGTTGCTCTAGTTAAGGAGCCACCAATCGACGATTGCGGTTACGTTGTGGAGACAAGAGGCTGTTGTATTACGACCTGAGAAACTTGAGGCTGGCATACAACAGGCAACGCTTGTACTTGCGACACCGTCACAATAGCTGGTGTAGTTGGGATATTCGACACAGGTAGTCTTGGTTGCATTGAGTATACAACTCTTGGTTGTTGAGGCAGTATTGGCACCCAACCACTGGATGTGATTCCAATTTGACCCGAATTTGGTTGTGAACTCTCATATGGTTGTTCTCCCAGAGGGAACAATGAAAGGGCATACTGCCTCCCATATGCCGGTAACCCAATGCTCAAAGGGAAGATTGGCCTTTGGAGACCGGACTGCCCAAATTGATACTGTTGTGAAGGATCAATTTTCTGAGACTCAACATAAGAAATTCCAGATACTATTTCAGATGAAAAAATGGGAACATACCATACTGTCGAAACAGTCCCTGGGTGGACTCCCTCTAGCGGTTGAGAGCTAGTTGGGATAGATGGTATACCAGCGAACATCGTCGGAGTGATGGCAGGAGGTTCTGCTATCGTTGTATAGGATGACACAGTCCTAGATGTCGATGGTTGTTCAGACATATAGAGTCTATCCAAAAGACTTCCTAGCGATTCTACAGGAACTTGTGATGAAGGGGTTCTAACTTCTAAAGTAGAAGGATATAGGTGGATCTCAGGTCCAAAATGCGATGGAGTACTGGATGGAAGATCCTTCGTAATCTCTTCTATAGCAATCAATCCAGGTGGAATAGGCAGACCATCAGGTCCATAAAATATTTCTGGTGCTGAAGAAGGTATAGATTCTGCAGCGACAAATGCTGGAGGGGTAACACCTTCCGAATCAACCCTAGATGGAGCTGGTTCAGGAATGGAAGTGTTTACTGTTACACTAGGATCAGTTCTAATGTCCTCTTGTAACTACGGAACTTCTTCTATAGAGGCAGGGATACCAGAAATGGTTGGAGTAACTGGAGTCTCAAAGGATGTTGAAACACAAGTTTCAAACAAACCAGGAGACTTTGACCCAGTTAAATGAGTCTGCTTGGCCCGGAATGGTTTCGCTTCCAGAGTCAAAGATGGCTGACTTGTCAGTCTCCACGAACGACGGGGTTTTGATTGACTTTCTTCCACGATTGCGGATTATTTGATCAACTCAAAATAAGAGGGGAAAATGTTATTCCGAATTAAATGAATTTTAGACGCTTTGACACAACTTGCTTTTTCAATTTTTAAGAGTCGAGAAAAAGCTAAAGATGACTCTAGTCACCTTCAATTTTTAATGAGCCTAAAGTGACAAGTGCTCAGATAGACCTTTTCCTTTAAGTAGTCTGAAAAGGAATGAAAGAGACTACTCTGGAAATCTAGACAGAGGGATTACCAAACCAATCGCAAAACTACAGAATACTTTTTACGGTACGGCAGTCAATCTTCCTGAATGCTGTGTTTAGTGCATTGTGATCGATAGGGCGGCAGAAACGGCTTCCTAAGGATAAAGGATATAGCCTATTGTGGTTGCCCAATATATACTCGACGGTACGTGGGAGCACAAGTCCGTACTGGCACTTGTCATCTCAAAGAGGAGGAATCACCCAACCTACGATGAAAGCGACAGTTACCAGGCTTTACGATGCCGGAATACATCTCTAGCCTAGACTTCTAGATGTTGTGCGTTAGGTTCCAAAGCGTTTTTATGTTCATTGAATTTATTTTACAGTTGATCTTTCTTAAGAAGTTTTCCTTGGTTCACCGCGTGATGTAGATATACAACTCCTAAATATGCAATCTGAGATGATAAACAGTCGTTTACTCTTCTTTTTGCAATGAAAATCCTAACTAATAAGGAAAGAGAAGTGAAATCCTTTCAACATAGAGCAAAGAGCACACACTAGATGCATTGTCCTAAATCAAAATCAACAAGTAGTCTAAATGCAAATGCACATGCATGTATTTTTTTCCGCTTTCTTAATGTGTGAATGACAAAAAGAATGCTAAATACAAATCTGAATTATCTCTTCTTTCAAAGCGATAGTACTAACGATTTTCTTTCCAAAAAATGAAAGGAAGACAAGACGACACTTTGTGATTTTGAATTGAAAACTGCTTTCGACACTTGAAATACTATTAATTCAGATCAAATACAAGAGTAACAGTGTAATCGACTATCAGAAGGAGGAGGATTCTTTTCTTTGACTGAAAACGACACTTGCGACACTTTCAAATCAAAAGACGACAGTTCGATTAAACTACTATTTTGTAAAGGAGAACTGTAAATGGCGAAAAATACATAAAAAAATTCACAATTCTTTGTACAATGGAGGCTGAATGATGCAAAGGAAGGGGTTTCAACAGTGGTCTACTGATCACAGACAACAAAACTCCTGAATAAAGCTGAAGACAGTGAAGAAAAAACCAAAATCTGGAGGCAGAAACAGTCTTACCTAATCATCGCACCTGTAACACAGGGAAACAGGGATGCATCCCACCTACTGCACACAAAAGGTGCGATGCATCCAGTCTACCAAAAGGAGACAGTGCAATGGTCCAGGGACGAGACATTAACTTGGTTTTTTGTCACAGTTTGCAGCTTAGTTAAGGGATTTAGGCTAAGCTAATGATAGTCAGTATATACAAAGTATAGGGGCTGATCTAATGAGGTTACTTGAGCTACCTCTAGGGCACTTAGGATGTTTGCAAGTTAGTTGTTCAGTTCATAAACAAACCCAGAGATTGACTGAAGCAGCGTTGATCTACTTTTCACTTGCATAGCAAATGCAGTTCAAAGGCTAGTTGGCTTAACTTCAGGCTTCGTCTGTAGTTTATGAAGCAAACAAATAGAGACAAGCAATCAAACTATTCGCTCCCCAAAGGAGTTGCCATTTTGTTATCGGGAAAACTAGTGTGTATTCAGAACTGCTAGTCCCACTAAGACGGGTAGCTATCTTAGAAACAAACAAACTAAAGTCACTTGTGTTTTCCTTTACGAGAGATAGATGAGAAAGAAGCAGAGAGTACCAACCTCAGTCTTTCGCTTGGCTCCTTGCTTGTTTCCTTTCCACTTTGACAAAATCTCGCCACTCCTTCCTTACTTATCCCACTTCAAAGAGCAACTGTCGAGTCACAGCAACATAATACCATCAAAGCATAGAGATCTATCACTGTAAACAATATAGGATCAGATATATATTGACCATACAAATGCATATATCAACACAATATTCAGAGATACACAAGAATATGGAGGAAAACTCAAATAGCTTTATCGATAGAAGTAGTAGAAGAGAGGATTACAACCACTTGGTCTGACCCAGCGCCATCCTCCCAACTTGAAAGCCCTCTTCACCTCATACAAAGAAAGATCACCCAACAATGTCTTCAAAGAGAAACCCACAACACTTCCTTGCAAATTACAAAATTCCAGCCTTTGGATCTCTGGGATGAGGGATCCATATATAGATGTTTGCAGGGGGGTGAGTCAGCTTTTGGGATTTTGATTAGTGTCATCTCTCTGATAGTTCTTGGTTCCACTTTGAGATTTCATTGATCTCTTACTCATCCTTGGGCGAATTCTGAGAGGCAAGTGTCATATGAGAAGTTTCTAGAAGATTCCTTGATCATCCACTTAGCAAACTGTCTCTGCCATTTGTCTATTCTCACTCATCGCACCCTGCAGAAGGCCTTTTTAGTATGCATCGCACCTCCCGTGTGTACAAGGTGAGATGCATCACACCCTGGCCATGAAGCAGGTGAGATGATCTAGTTTTGACCAGTTCTGAGTAGTTTTTCAGGGAGAACTTCTGGGAGATGATGTAATCAGCTGACCTTGATCCTTTAGGGTATGAAACAACACTTTTAGGGACTTATAAGCCTTTGGTTTATGGACATATGTGATTGGCGTTGTAGTCCCTAAATATGTCTATAACATAAATTAACTCAATAAATAATAAGGATAGGAAACATGCATCTTACAACAATATATAAGCAAGAAGGGACACCAATTTAAAGAGGGGATGACCACCATGTGGAGAATTAAATTCATGGAGGAGAGCATGTAGGGGAGAGTTTCCCATCTATTGAAACAAGAAAATAATAGAAAAGAAAAGGATGCGGCACATGGCATCACTTCACTGGCCTGGAAAATCATGAACAAACAGTAAAAAATAAATAATAGAGGCACAAAAGGAAAGGAGGAGGAGATCGTAGATGGGTACAAAGAAGAAAGAATGATATTGATCATCATGGACCTATGAAGAGAAGGAGAGGAGGTCAAGTGCAGGATGGGTGAAAAGGAGTTATACTTTTCTATAGAAAGAATAATACTAATGTTCTGGTTGAGCATTAAAATATGGAAGAACATTTCTTAGGTGAGGGGTAGTTCCCTCTAGATTCCCTAATTTGATGGAGGGTGGAGATGGTTAATCTCTAGATTCCATTAAAATCTGGGGTGGAGGATTTCCTCTTAGATTCTTAGTGAGTGTTTTGGAGATTTCTTTCTTGTTTTTCTAGTTTCATTATAGTGTTTTCTAGATTCCTAGCTATGGGTGGAGCCACTGTGGACATTAATTTGAGGGTGGAGGTGAAGAACCTCAAGGTTCTCTTGTTTTATTGGTGGGTGGAGGATAATAGGCCTTTAGATTCCCTAGTTTAACTTGTTGATCAAGTAGCCAATATGTGTAGGTGTTTTGGCCTTTGGACTCCCTTTTTCGGCTGGTTTAAATTGTCTAGTTGGTGGGTGGAGGTGGTGCAACCTCTAGAGTCCATGTTTCAACTAGAAATGTTGGTTTATCCTTTGAGCATTCCTCCTCAAGTTCTAGAATCTGGCTTGAGGATGATTGGTTGCAAGAAAGGCCACAATGTAGACAAATCTAAGGTTTGGTGGAAGGTCATCATCCCAATCTCAGTCACAAGATAAGATAGGTGCTTATTATGAATGTTTATGGCATAGTGTAATTTTATTTTGAATTTTATGAATATATTTAATGTGCTCGCTCAATGCCTATGTTAATTGTTAGGAATGGAAATTCTCATGTGAATGGGAAATGTTAACTTCTATGATAATGATGAGGAATGGTTAATCCGTATATGTTTTACTTGTTAAACTTGAGTTATAATTCTTTGTGTTGAGTATTACATCCTCGCCAATGTGTTGATGATTTGCTCATATTAACATTAAGTCTTGACATTTCTTGATGAAGGGGGTGATTTATTCCCATAGTAGTTTTCAAGGATTGGGTTATTCTTATGTCTCTTATGAGCTTACATCAGTCTAAATGGTCTTCATATGAGAGAGATAGACAAATATATGATAAATGATTAAATGTCTCTAATAAAATCATATGGCTATTAGGACTTGTTTTATAAATTCACAAGTTCATGAAGGATAACGTTAGTCTATATCGGCCGGGCTAGGTTGATGCTACCTAAAGGACCTGTTATAATTAGAGAGAGAGAGAGAGAGGGCCTAGCCCCGTGTTAAGCTCGGGATTAGAAACATTAGAGGCTTTGGTAAAGGACCTGTTATAATTATTTATATATATACATTCACACAGGGGCTGAAGATTTTAAAGATTTGGAGGAAAAGGCGCCTCGAGCCTTATTAAGGCATATGGCCAAGTGCTAGAACCAAGTATTGGGGTCCTTTGGTGCTTATGTAAATCAATGGTGGAGGTTGATCATTTATTAGATAGTGGGGATTCAATAGTGGACCCCCCCTTGCTAGGTCAACAAGGGGAGGGGGGAATATGTGTTTAAATTGTGGTTATCAGAACATTAGAGTGTATCATGTTCATTGGTCGAGGGTAGTGGAACTTTGTGTGGGAACCATGATAAATTCACAAGTTCATGAAGGATAGCATTAGTATGTATTGGCCAGGCTAGGGTGAGGCTACATAACATATATACATGTGTGTGTGTGTGTGTGTAGAGTAAGGGCCTAGCCCCGTCTTAAGATCGGGGTTAGAGACATTAGAGGCTTTGGTAAAGGATCTGTATATATATATATATATATATATATATATATATATATATATATATATATATATATATATATATATATATATATATTCACACAAGGGTTGAAGATTTTAAAGTTTCAGAGGAAAAGTGGCCTTGAGCCTTATTAAGACATATGGTTGTTGGGTCAGGAAAAAGGTATGATTTCTCTTCGTAAAATGCTTTATTTACCATTCATCATTATACGATTATCTATGTTTATAGATTAAAATGAGGAAAATATCGGCTAAAGTTGGATGAAAGCATTTGGTGACAAAATAGGCAATTCTAGCACAAGAAATTTATTTTTTGCTATCTTTGTGTGCAGAGATGTGGACTGGGCAAAAGTCGTTCATTTGACAGAACAACACAAGGCCATAAAAGGGAAAAACTACATCGTCTTTGGTAGACAAGGAAGCGGGAGATTAGCTTGAACAATGCTATTTTATCACATGATCAGATTATGTATTGCAAAATCCTCAGGATCCCCTGATCCTGAGGATTCGCTTTTATCTAGTTACTCTTTTATGCTATATATAGGGCCAAAAGGAAATTAAAGACAGTTCAGACTTTGATAATATATAATTATTCTTTTTGAAAACATATACATTGTTATCTCAGTGCCTATAAGCTATTACTTGCATTAATGAAAGAAGGTTGCGTTTGATACATATTCATATTCTGAGTTCTTATTAAGTAGAGGCTTCTGGCGACTCTGGGCCTGGTCACGAGAAGTTTTACTGCTCCCTTGTGTTATAGTCTTTATATTTAGTCTTTTCTATTGATTTAATGTTCAGTCATTGGTTATTTCATTTATCGTAAAGATTTGTGATATTGATTCATATTGTTGTTCAATTAGATTCAGAGTGAAGCCGTATGGCATGCTTAAGTAGTGCTTTGATTAGAATGAGTGAATTAGTGTTAATGGCAGATTGTTTTTCATTTCGATTGATGTTATCATAGATCTTAGAGATAATTCTAATTAATTTCCACATATTGCAATATAGATCATTTTCTATTTAGAAACCCTTTATTTCTATTTGTCATTCAATTGTTGTTTACTATTCAATTACCGATTGCCATTCGATTACTGTTTTTTGTTCAATTACCGATTGCCATTCGATTACTGTTTGTTGTTCAATTACCGATTGTTGTTCAATTACTGTTGTTGTTCAATTGAGAATTGCAAGTTAACTTGGGTTGTTATAGATTAACAATGTTGTTCAATAGATATAATTTCTTTCCTTGATTGAGTAAGTTAGCCTTAAGTCTATTTGAATAATTCCAAGTGTTATTCTTATTTGCATTCAGTTTCAATTGATTTCGGAACAAGTTGCTTAGAATTTCAATGTGTTAAGAGTATTTCTTCCATAGATAGTTCTTTCTAGAATTGTGTGAATTGAAGTGAAGAATTAGTCATTAGTGATTGCAACGATTCATCATTAGATAACCTCTAGATTCACTACATATACTATTTTGACACTCTTGAGATAAAAAGACTTACCTCGGGTTGACAACTAATGTAGGGATTGAGATTGCCTGTAAAAAGACATCTTAGTGAGCCAACATTTTGGCACAGTTGCTGGGGAGAGTGTTTCAAGTGATCATTTTTATTTTTGTTGTGAAATAATTGGGTTTTAAAAATGGAAGGTAAGAACCTGTGTACCTAGCAAGTAAAGTTCTTGCTTACTTGCTCGCTTTATAGTAAAACCTTAGAGGTTAAATAGGAATTTTTTTTTATGAATGACTAGGGATAGAAAAATAGAAAACGAGAAGAATCCTCCACCAAAACCAACAAAACCCAAATGATTGGTGAACCTTGGGAGAACGACCTTTATAGAAGAAATTGTAAGAAGAGCAGAGTCTCAAGCGTTAGTAGGATTCCAGACTATACATGGAAAAAGTTCTACTGTTATCCCTCAAGCAGCAGGCTCACCATCTCCAGCTTACGCTAAGATTCAAAGCCAAGTAGGAGGATCGGAACAGAGTCTTCAAGCTACAATAAGTTTACACTCTGATCCTCTACAAGAGGGAAAATCTTATAACTTAATAGAAGGAAAAGGAGAAACTAGTGGGGCTGCTAAGGCAGAACCAGAACTGTCTGAACAAGGATCTCCTGAGATCCCAGACCTAGGTAGTGCTGCAAAGCCAGCTCAGGTTGCTAACTCTCTGTTTACTCTAGAAGCACCCCTTCAAGTCCCCGAAGATTATTGGCACATATTTGACCAAATGGCAGAGCGGCCACCCCAAGGTCAAACCTCGACATTAGAGTACCCCATAGTCGACCAGGTGGCCAATGCTCCTATGAAGGCTATTCCTCTACAGAGCATCCCAACTTTCCATGGAATGATCACAGAGGATCCTAATGCTTTCCTATTTGAGTTTGATGTCCTCTGTAGAGGGTATGACTATACCACCGACCCCCAAAAGCTAAAACTATTCCCTTCCACTCTGAAAGGGGCAGCTCTAAGATGGTTTATGGGTCTAGGTGGGCAAACTATCAATTCTTGGGATGAAATGAAAACCTCCTTCCTCAAAAGATACCAGGACTTTTGTAAAACTAGGGAATTGAAAGATGAGATTTTTAAAGTGATTACAAAAGATAATGAAACAATAGAAGAATATGTAGAATGATTTAATTATAATTTGCAGAGGTCTCCACACACTGACCTAATAAAAGAAGTCCTAAGAGCTATCTTAATTAAAGGAATGGAAGAGAATGGGTAGAAACTCTAAACTTAATGGGAAAAAGAGATATTTCTTAGGAAGATTATGATGAAATTAATCGTTTGTGTACTAGGGGAAGCCAAGATCCCACGAGCAGAGGAAGAAAACCAGATAGTGGAGGTGTAACACAGATGGAAATCGGAAACCTCCTGGAAGATCTTAAGATAGACATCATGGGCACTCTTACAACACAGATGGATGTCTTACATGCTAAACAAAAACATGCTTTCGTATAACAAAATTTGGCCATCTTCTGCCCACGTTGTCGAAAGAAGCACGGCCAAAGGGAATGCCCATTAGACATGGTCTAGACGTGCGCTATCTGTAATAAAGATCATGACACTAAACAATATCCATCATTACCGGGGCTGAAAGCAGTATTCAAAGAAGCAGAGGAAGAAACAGAACTAGTATATCTGATGAACTAGCGTCGACAATGGCAAGCTAAACCTATAGGTATGTCACAAGACGCACCCCAAATATTTCCTTCCTCACAGTTTAATCAACAACAAAACCTTGGGGCAGCATGGCAAGGCCAATCATCCTACCAAAATTGGCAGAGCCTGCCATTCTCTATGACATCCTGGCCAACACAATATTTTCCAGGAAATGGCTGACCGAATTCTCCTTTTACTCTTGTTTGGCAAGGCAATCCCTATCAATCCCAGTGGCCTGCCTCCACCTCTCAAAATCCGAACTGGTCTACAAGTTGGAAGCGACCTCTGGGGATATCCAATGTACCTATGGGGACAGGCCCTCATCCTCAACCCGCACTATCAGCTCCGTATACATTACAGCAGAATTTTCAACCTCTTATGTGGCCTGTTGTGGTAAAACACAACTCCACACCCCCCCTATTTTTTATTTTATGTACTCAAATAATGGGGACCCTTTCTATAAATTTTTGGCTAAGAATCATTTTGATTTTCATTTAAGATTGTCTTACAATTTTATCGTTTTTTTTTTTTTTTTTTCCGTCGGATTTGTGTTTTGATTGTTTCATTGAATCCAACTTTTCACAAGCTTTCCATCGATACTTGTTTCAACTCATTTGGTCAACCGGGTTGTAAATGACACTCCTTTGAAGTTTGATCGTTTTCTTGCCTGGACTAAAAATGTAAATAACTATATAATATTTCAATTTTCGTAGCTAATTAAGTTCAATAGTCAATCATTGTAAATATTGACTTTTAGTTAACTTTTATTTGTTGGGTTGTGTTATATTCTTTCCACGTAGTTAACATAGGTTTTGAAGGGCACCCGTAACCCCACTTTATGGGGTCCAGGGCAGCGCCCCGGAAAATTTTGGTTTTGGACCCTATGTTAGGTTGCGCAGACCCACCTATGGTTTTGTGCATGATTTTCGCACAAATTTTTTGGACACGATGGTTTTCGGTCCATGGTATTGGATGCTTTGGCATGTATAAATATGTATTATAACATTGAAAGGAACATAATGAAAAATCAAGCTAGTAGTCCCGGTTTTGGGATCCAGTGGGAAAATCTCTGTGTATATGTGTTTTATGTGTTATGCTCTCGCATTGTTTATTCTTCTATGTTTTAGAATTTGTATGCAGGTAATTTCTGTACGGGGTTAAAACCTACATTTGGTATCATAGCAGTTTTGGCTTCAAGGGGACACCTTTGTTGCTGAGGGGTTTTGCTCGGGCCTGTGGTAGACCTTGTTCAGTGAGAGATCTGCAAGATCGATTCTAGTGGTGAAAGAAGATGGCGAGCAGTGGAAAGATAGAGATCGAGAAATTTAATGGTCAAAGTTTTGAGTTGTGGAAACTCAAGATGGAGGATCTGTTGATGGATAAAGATTAGTGGATCGCGGTAGATCCAGGTACTAAACCAACGGGAGTGTCCGATGAAGAATGGAAGAAGTTGGAGCGAAAGGCAAAGAGCACAATACGATTGTGTGTCTTAGATTCAGTATTGCTGAATGTATCAGGGGAAGCTACGATGAAGGCTTTGTGGGACAAGTTAGCGACTTTGTACCAATCTAAGTCTCTGGTGAATAAACTATTCCTACAGAAAAAGCTGTATAACCTGACGATGAAAGATGGAGATTCGGTGACAGAGCATCTAAACGCATTTAATATTATGGTAGACAGTTAGCATCTATTTATATTAAAATTTCAGATGCAGATAAGTGCATCAGTTTGTTGTGTTCTCTACCAGATTCGTGGGATAGTCTAGTCATTGCAATAGGTAGCAATGCAACTGCCTTGCATTTTGATGAAATAGTCTCATCCTTGCTGACGGAGGAGATGAGATGGAAAAATATGGAGAGCCAAAATGGTGATGCCTTGTTTGTACGAGGACGGTCCTAGAACAGAAACAAAAATAAGTCATCGAGTGGGAGATCTAAATATAGAGGGAGATCTAAATCTCCAGGAAAACTTGTAAAGGTGGTGTGCTGGAAATGTGGAAAGGAAGGGCACTTCAAAAGGGACTGTAAATCTAAAGCTCCTGACAAAGGAAAGGGATCTGATGATGCTCTTTCTGTAGAGGCAAAACCACCTCAGACGAAGGTGGGGATGTGTACTTGGCTTCTTCAAGTACACATGTAGATCATGAGGCATTCTTGATTGACTCAGGTGCATCCTTTCACTTCACTCCCCATAGAGAGTGGTTCTGCGAGTATGAGAAATATGATGGTGGTGATGTCTTCTTGGGGGATGACAGGAAGGCTAGAATCATTGGTCGCGGAAAAGTAAAGTTGAAGTTGCAAGGTGGAAGGGTTAGAACACTTCGGGTGTTCTACATATTCCTACATTGGCCAGAAATCTGATTTATGTAAGCAAGATAGATGATGCAGGTGTAAAAACAGTGTTCGAGAAGGATACCTACAAGATGGTTTGGGGAGCACTAGTATTGATGCGGGGAGTTCAGATTGGAACTCTGTACAAGCTGCAAGGTTGTTGTTGGCAAAAGTATCCAATACGGAATGCCCCTATCCCACTCTAAGGAGTGACAGTACCTCAACAACAAACAAGACAAAACTATCTAAGTGTTCTTCTTTATGAAATGTAAAAAGAGGAGAAGGATGTAACTAACCGATGTCTTCCGCTAGTTTGTTGATCCAATCTCACTCCTTGCTGCTTGCTCCCAGCTGCTTGCTCTTTCACTGGCCCAGCTACACCAAGTTCCTGCAAAATGGAAAGAGAAGGAAACTACAAGAAGCATACATTCATAACTAGTTTAAGGATTAGTGTAAACTAAATATGCAAATACAACAATACATCATTGAGATACATGCATATAGAAGAAACTCAAATGGCTTTATTGATGAAGTAAGTAAAGTTCAGGGAGTGATACAACCATAAGAGGCCCAATCCAGCATCACCTCCCCAGCAGAAAGGAATCTCTTTCTTCACCTCCTTCAAAGCAAATCACCCAATAGCTCTAACCTCAAACCAGCAGCAATTCTTTGCAAATACCAAATTCCAGCCTCCCTGATCTCATGGAGGAGAGATCTATATATAGGAGTTTTGGAGAGAGGATGAGTCAGCTTGAGGCTGGTATGAAACTGACTAGTGTCCTCTCCCACTTTCAGTTCTTGATTCCACTTGGAGGTTCTTGCTTCCACTTGGAGATTTGGAACCTCTTACTCATCACCAGTCGAATTCCCTGATACAAGTGTCATTTTGGAAGCTTCCTGGGCATTGACACATTGAGGAATGAGCCTGCCACTTGTCCAAACTCGCTCAGCGCAGGTAGCCTTTGTTGGAGTTGACATTCAGCGCAGGTAGCCAGTGGAGCCATTGACATTCAGCGCAGGTGGTCCATGGAGCAGTTGACATGATCCTGAATTGACTTGGTTTTGACCAGTTTTTGGTGGAGAACTTCTGTGAATTGCTGTGGTTTGTTAGCCTTGTTCCTCTAGGGGTAGGAACAACATGTTTAGGGACTTTGGATCCCTTAGATTATGGATATTTCATGCTCAATGCTGTAAGGCACAAAAATGTCTATAACAGTTGCCCCCTAAAGTATGAGGCTGTTTATCGGGTGAAATGCTTTATCAGGAGGATCCGAAGTTCATCCAATGCTGGAGGAGACCTGTAATAAGATACAATACAATACATTATATTTCATACTGCTTTCATGATCTAGCTGAGGTGGGCATTCCCATGCTCAACTTTATAAATTCATTTTTTTACATAGAACAGACAATCGTCTGATGGTAGACTGATAATTTTGGTGAAATTATCATCCTTTGAGGAGGATGATTATCTTCTGCAATGATGTACATGTCAAATGTCTTTATTTCCTGAATACATATCGCAGCCCGGATGGATGAAACTAGATCCGGGGTCTTCAAACTCATTCGATCTTCACTCTAAGTACAAGTCGATCCATGTGAGAATTTTTCTGAAGTCGAACATGGAAAGACATCGCTTGATTACCGGTCAATGAGGTAAACCGTTAACAAGCGCGAGAGGAATCACCGATAATGATAATGACCCTCAAGGTACTGCAGTACAATTCACGTGGTGTGAATAGAGGACTTGGTGTCGAACACCACTCAAAATCTTCTGGTCGAAGGTCATTGATGTATACTTGTCGCCGGAAGTGAGAAACTTGCCATTGAGGCATGCAAGCTTCAAAGTACTGAAGGGGTTGTTCCTAGATCAACTTCTTGGATAATGAGCTGATGTCGACAAGAAGCGATCCGTCAAAGGAGGGCCTTAATGACTCCCACATCAGTGACACGGAACGGAGCTAATGATTTTAACAGAGGTGAAAACAATCTGTGACATATGATTCAGGGTGGCGGTCATGAAAGGATGAAGGATAATGTATGGCAGTGGATGGGACACGGTTGACTCTTTCTGAATGACTTCTCTTGAACATGTGGCGACACTAATACGATGGATTGGTAGCATTACCCCAAATATGGATGGTATGGCGAGACCATGGTGATGTGGCCGGTGAATGAAACAACCCAACCCGAATGTGGTACAGAGGAAAAGTGTCATGTTCAAGAGCGACTTGCTACCATCAAAGCTTTGAGTTTCTCCCAGTTTTTCCCCAGTCATTGCTGACCAGTACCTCTTTATTTTTGTCAAGCTTGAGGAGGATAACATATGCTTGTTCTATAACCTGCCCTTCGGGCAAGCCCATCGCTATGTTTTAACGAGCCTAGCGATAGGGAAACTCGTTCTCGTCTAAAGACAAGTTTGTCGCTATTTAATGAATTTAACGAGTCTAGCGACAAAGACAACTCGATCCTTTTCATTTTTAGAGAGTCTGAAAAGGTATGTAAAGTTAACTCCAAAGTTCCTTTTTCGTGATCTAATCCCTTAAGTCCGAAAAAGTATAAAACAATACAGAAGGGATGAGTTTTCGATAGTTTTAACGAGCCGAATAAAACAAGCGCTCGATCTTTTTGTGCAATAATCCCTCAGGTCCAAAAAGATTAAAATCTAGAGGAGGGATAGCTCTTCCGGTCGCTTTAACGAGCTAGAAGGCCAAAACTCGGCAATCTTTTCATATTTTACGAGTCAGTTGAAAAGAGCTCAAAGAAGACTCGTCTTTTGAGGAACGAGTGATAAATAGGGATAGCAGCAGATTCTAGGTACAGGTTGGAATTTTCCAATCACGGCAGTGTCACAAGGATGGCTAGGTGAAATCACTCTTCGCAGCTGCTCCTCAAAAGAGGTAAACAATCAGGTGGAGGTGAATGATCGGCCAAATGAAAAGTGGAGGTGACGGTGCAAACATGACTAGGGCTTTTATGGCTGATGAATTTACGATCACAATGGTTATTTACCGGTTCATTTTTTCTGGATGAGCTTGAACTCTAGGGGAAAGCTTGCTCACAAACTTATGTTTATTTTTTAACGAGCATGAACTATGTGCTAAAACTGCTCGGATCTTGCGTTTATTTTTTAACGAGCATGAACTGTGTGCTAAAACTGCTCGTATATATGTGGTCAAATTTTGATTTTTTACCATCCCTTTTTCAAAGATAGTACTGCACTCTCAATTGCTGCATCAAACTTAGTTAGAAATGAACAACATTTGTTTGAAAATGAGATTAAACTCTAATATTTCGCCTTGAACTACGTAAAAAGCAATTTAAAAGTGTTTTACCTCTCATTTTACCATTTCATTCGAACTTGGTTTGTTGGAGCTTTGGAGGTGCCTCTTCCCCCTTGATTTTTCACCAGCTGATTTCGGGAGATTCTGTGGACGATTCTCGGCGCCGTCTGGACCAAGTAGGAGCTAAACCGTAGCTCTTTCTTTTCATGGTTTCCTTTTCCCAGGTAGGGCAGCTGTTTCACCAGTGTTATCTAATGTAGGCATCACCTCGGCCCATTTGGTAAAATAGTCTACGGCGACTATAATATACCCATGCCCCCCGGTCGAGGTGGGGTTGCATGTCATGAAATTGATGCCCCATTTGACGAAAGGCCCAACAGCAACTATCGGCTGCAGACGTGCGGGTGGTCTTCTAGTTTTGCTATCAAAAATTTGACAAGCATGGCAACTTCTGACTGCGGTTATGCAATCTTTGAACATGGTTGGCCAGAAGTATCCTGCTCGTAATATTTTTTGTGCTGTTGCATATCCAGATTGATGCCCCCCACACGTGCCTGAATGACACTCATTCAGGGCTTTTTCGGCCTCCTCATGTGTAAGGCACCTCCTCAGAACTGTATCGATACCGCGACGGTAAAGCGTATCACCGACGATCATGTAGTCTTTAGCTTGGTATCGTATACGTTTCTGTTCAGAGTGAGAGGTGTTAGGCCTGAACTTTTGGGTTTGGAGATAAACTATGATATCTCCATACCACTCATTGCTTGCAGATATCAGAAACAAACTCTCGTCCACGATTGATTCCTCGGATGTTTCATCGTTGGACGACGATGGGAGATCGCACAATAATTCTGCGAAAACTAGAGCTTTCTTTGATTTGGATTTTACAAATTCCAGATCAAACTCTTGAAGGATCGCTATCCATTTTGAATATTTGCCCCCCAGCAACTGACGTGACAATATATAAGTCATGGGGTTGCAATCTGATAAAATGGTAGTTTTCCGAAAGAGGACATAATGTCGAAATCTTTGAATCGCTTGAACAGCCACAAGCGCTAGTTTTTGAACATAAGAATATTTTCTTTCTGTATCATTTAAGTTTTTACTTAAATAATATATAGGATGTTCGATTCCATCGACTTCTTGAACTAAAACCATCGCAATGGTCGTATCTGCTGCAGCCAGATACAGGTTAAAATCTCTTAGATAGTCGGGGGCATACATTAATGATGCTTTTACTAGAGAATCTTTCAGAGCATCAAAGGAAGCTTGCGCCACCTGATCCCAGACAAAAGGTATCCTTTTTCAAGAGACGAGTATAACCTTTAGCAAGTTCTGCGTAATTTGGAATGAACCTCCTCAGAAAGTTTGCTTTCCCTTGGAGTTTCTGAATCTGAAGCAAGCTTGAAGGTGGGGGCAAATTAATGATTGCCTAAACCTTGCAAGGGTCGAGACGAATCCCATCCTTAGAGACTACAAAGCCAAGTAAACGACCAGAACCGACGCAAAACACACATTTGTGCGGATTGAGTCTTATCTTGTAGTGTCGGCAACGTAGAAATATCGCTCTTAAATGCTGCGGGTGATCAGTCCGCTTTCGCGAATGAGCCGGAAGGTCGTCGAGATATGGTTGAACGATGTTCTTGATGTCATGGAAGGCATAATTCATTTCCCTCTGAAACGTCGCCCCTGCGTTCTTTAAACCAAAGGGTAATTTTCGATAAGCGAATGTGCCCCACGGACAAATAAATGCAGTCTTTGACTGGTCCTGTGGGCGGATATTTATTTGATTATACCCAGAAAATCCATCCATAAATGAAAAGATTTCACATCCGGCGCATTCATCAATTATTTGGTCGATGAAGGGTGTAGGGTAGTTGTCTTTCAGACAAGCTTGGTTTACATCCCTATAGTCGACGCACACTCTTATTGTTCCTTGTTTTTTCATAACAGGGACAATATTCGATACCCAATCGGTTAGAGGAACCGGGTAGATGAAACCAGCATGGAGAAGCTTTTCGACTTCTGCCTTAATGGCAGCGGCTTTCTTGGGGTGCACCTGCCGAAGCCGTTGTCTTACTGGTTTGACATCAGGATACATCTTAATTTCATGTTCAACGATACTCGAGTCAATGCCTGGCATTTCATCATATGACCAAGCAAAGACATCTCTGAATTCGCGAAAAAGAGCGTTATATATTTCCAGTTCTGAAGGAGAACATCCTTTGCCGACATAAATATTCTCTACAACATTTGTTTTAGTCGAGATATTTATGGCTATAGTCTCTTCGATATTGGATAAGTTTCGCTCGGAATCCACTGTATTTACAGTATTTGATAGGAATTCAAAGACTGAAGGGTGATAAAGGTCCTGTTGAGTATCTTCTTCATAATCCGGAAGAAGGGAACGATGGTGGCAATCATTCCATGGTGTCCCCTCAATCAACATTGATTGTAGGATTCCTTCGTCAGTTCC
This sequence comes from Pinus tabuliformis, assembly GCA_031772625.1. NCBI lineage: Eukaryota > Viridiplantae > Streptophyta > Pinopsida > Pinales > Pinaceae > Pinus > Pinus tabuliformis. The sequence goes on from CM062804.1 coordinate 1,259,193,170, forward strand.
ATGCACCTTTGACCAAGGATCCAATGGGGTACCATATTCTCTAGACCTATCTACCCAAACGCTTGATGAGCGTTGACTTGGGTTTGCCTCCCATGCTTGAAACATTGATTGCTACAATATTTCTATTGGGCTTGGGGGCAAAACCATGGCATGATCCATGTCGACATCGTCTTTTGCGACCTTCGTAGAAGATATCATGTTGCAGGATGCTACCAACGCTATGTCTCCCATATAGATAGGAGGTGGAAGTGCGAAAGTTCCCATCAATGTGGGGTCTTTCAGTAGGCCTACTCCGATATCTTGAAGCGAATGGTTGCTTCCATGGATCATGGGAATGCTTCCTGTAACTTGTGAACCGTTAGAGAGGAAGTTCTGTTGGTCGACGACCGTAATCCCTCCTTGAAAAGGGAATGCGATCTTCCTAAAGTAAGTCGACACCACAGCTGCCATGGCATATATCCATGGTCTTCCCAGTAGGATGTTATAGTCAAGATTCCCATCGATGACTTCAACATCTATTTCTACTGTTTTTCCTCCTAGTTCAACCTTCAAGTTATTTAGGATACCGTACGGGGTGTACGTCCTTCCCTCGAATGCTTTGAGTGTTGTCGAAGATCGCGACAAGGTTGGAGACCCTAAAGTTTTCTAGCAACTCATCGACATGATACATGTAGATGCCCCCTCATCAATAATTGTTCGGTGAACAGTTTTGTTGAGGGCTTTCACTTGAATAAGGAAAGCTAGTTGAGCTGGTAACTGAGGATCGTATCCTTTGTGGTCAAAAGATACAAGATTGGAATCCTTAGGATCAATCCCACCAATAGCTGATAACAACGCCTGCCTTTGGGATGGGCAATTTTGTAGTACCTCAAGAGTCGACATAGCGGATGGCGATTGGGCCAAATCTTCCACTATGTTATAATGCTGCGCCGCTCTGGCACGAGGATTAAATGTCGACTTGTGTACTACTCCCTTTGGCGGTTTTATTGTTAATTCAGGAATGATGGGTGGTACAACTTCTGTCGAAGTTGTCGTCGAACTACTTGGTTGATCTTTACCTTTGTCGTTCGACGGCTGCGTATTCTCGTAATCTTTGTTCCTTGTCGAAATCAAAGCATCATTTTGTTGCTTGGAGATTGACAACATTAGCACTTGCGACGGGGAAGCATTTCCACTATCAACCAGATTTTGACCTGGATTGGGAAACGGATCAGTTAACACAGCTGAGGTTTGTGAACTTTTGAAGAATCTTTTAAGCTCAGCTTTGTATGGACAATTGGCTGTCCAATGATCCTCGTCACATATCATGCATGGACTTTTTGGTTTCCCTTTCCTAGGAGGGTTTGAAGAAGGTTTTTCAGGTGATGACTCACCCTGTTTCTTCTTCTTCCCTTTGTTTTGTTTATTCTTGCTTCCTGGTTGATTGGTTTCTTTGCCTTTATCTGCTGATATGGCATTTACTTCCGAAGCAAGAATTTCTTCTGCATTTTGATCTGAAGTCTTACGGGCTTTCTTAGATGAAGCCTTTTTCGATTTCGCGCTTGTCGTGCCAATCACGCCATCGCCGGCATGAGAGTCACTATTTGATTTAGGAGGAGGAGGAATTGAGAATTCTGGTCTAGGGGCGTCAGGTATTTTGTCGTAGAGCGTGCCAGACTGAGTGTATACTAAGTCTAGATATTGTGCATGAGCAATAACTTGCTCCTCCGTTACGACACCCCCTTTGGCCACATCTTCCGTTATGGCAGGAAGTAACGACTTTATAAACCATTCAACTAATAGCTGATCGGGAACGTAAGTCTTCACCATCCTGCGACGACGACGCCACTCATGTATATGATCGGAAATATGAGTAGCCGTTGTCTGCTTAAAGTTGGTTAAGATTTCGGTTCCCGTTTCATACCTTATCGGCAATTGAAAATGGGTTAAGAAAGTCGTGGCTAAGGAGCTAAAATTGTCGAAAGAGGCTCTAGGTAATTCAATATACCATTTAGCCGCCGGACCCGTTAAAGTCCTCTGAAAAAGGCGAAGCCTTATCGAATCATCGTTCAGGGTGTTTGATGAACACCACAGATGAAATGTCATCACGTGATTCGATGGATCTTCGCCTGGATTTCCATTGAATTTAGGAATCTCCAATGGAAGTTTGTGAGGAATCGCTGGCCACCAAGGGGCGTAAGCAATCGGATCGTTTATTAACCGGTGTAAATCAGGAACTCTAAAGTTGCCACGAATGGTAACTGTTGACTCAGGTTAGGTGACGCGTACCCAGGGTAGGATGGAATTGCCTGAGCAGTGGGCCTTTGCATACCAGCATAATGTAATTGATGTTGGTATGATTGATACGGTTGGTGGACTTGACCACCGTAAAGTGGTTGATTTTGACCGTATTGAATATACGGTTGTCCACTGTTCGCAAAGATCTGCTGCTCAGAACCTTGGTACACTTGCTGGAATTGTGGTTGTTGGTATTGCACCAGCCACGGTTGTGAAGCCATGTTCTGCTGCGCAACACTAACCGGCGGACCAAGATGTGGGGTAATTGTACCCGTTTGGACCTGTGCCGCCCCACCAGTTGGCGATTGTGGTTGTGTCACAGGGTCAAGGGGCTGTTGCATTACAACCTGAGAGACCTGAGGTTGACATACAACATGCATTGTTTGAACTTGTGACACTGTTACAATAGCTGGTGTTGTCGGGATGCTCGACATAGGTACACATTGTTGCATAGAATACACAACTCTTGGTTGCTGGGGTAGCATGGGTACCCAACCACTTGTCGTAACTCCAGTATAACCTGAATACTGTTGAGAACTGCCGTATGGATATCCTCCCAGAGGGGGTAATGAAAGGGCATACTGCCCCCCATACGGTAGCAATCCGGAACTCAAGGGGATTGTTTGCCCTTGGGGACTAGATGGCCCAAATTGACCTCCATAGGGATCAATCTTTCGAGTCTCAACATAAGAGTTACCGGATATTACTCTGGAGGAACAAACTGGAACAGACCACATTGTCAAAATAGTCCCTAGGTGGACTCCTTCTAGCGGTTGTGAGCTAGTTGGGACAGATGGTATGCCGGCAAACATTGTTGGAGTGACAGCAGGGGGTTCTGCTATCGCTGTGTCGTTCGACACAGTCCTAGATGTTGACGGTTGCTTAGACATTTTGAGTCGATCCAATAGATTGCCTAGCGATTCTACAGGAACTTCCACTGGTGACAGACTAACTTCTGATGTAGAAGGAAATAGAGTGACCCCTACTCCAAAATGGGTTGGAGTACTTGCTTGCGGATCTTCTACAATTTCCTCTATCGCAATCAAACCAGGTGGAAGAGGAAGACCGTCAGGTCCGTAAAATATTTCTGGTGCCGAAGAAGGGGTTGTTTCGACAGTGACAGTTGTTTGAGGAACAAGACTCTCTGGACCGATTACAGATGGAACTGGTTCAGTAACACAAGTACTTGTTCTCAGACTAGGATCAGTGTTACTGTCCCTCTGTGGCTGTTGAACTTTTTCAATAGAGGCAGGGTTCCCAGAAATGTTTAGAGTAACCGGAATCTCAGATGTTGTCGGAACACTTGTTCTAACTTTGATAGGAGATTTCGAACCGGTTATACGAGTTCACTTTGTCCGTACTGTTTTCGATTCCGGAGACAAAGACGGTTGACTCGTAAGTCTCCGCGAACGACGGGGTTTCAATTGACTTTCTTCCACGATTACGGATTACTCGATCAACCAAAATACAAAAGGGGAAAGTGTGTTTCCGAATTAAATGAATTTTTAGACGCTTTTTAGACACAACTTGCTTTTTCACTTTTTAAGAGTCGAGAAAAAGCTAAAGATGACTCTAGTCTCCTTCGATGTTTTAACGAGCCCGAAGTGACAAATGCTCGGATGGACTTTTTCTGTTATAGAGTCTGAAAAAGGCCAAAAGGAACTGCTCTGGAGTTCTAGGCAGAGGGTGTGCCAAACTTTTCGCAAAACCGCAGAATATGTTTTAAGGTACGGGCGGTCAATCTTCGTGAATGCTGTGTTCACTGCATTGCGATCAGTAGAGCGGCCGACACGGTTTCCTAAGGATAAAAGATATATGCCTATAGGGGTCTCCCAATATATACGCGACGGTACGTGGGAGCACAATCCGTACTAGCGCTATCGTCCCTCAGGAGGAATCACCCACCTTCTACGAGATCGACAGTCACTAGGCTTAACGACGCCGGAACACGTCTCTAGCCTAGACCTCTATGTTGTGCGTTATGTTGCAAAGCGTTGTTAAGTTCATTCAATTTATTTTAGGTTGATCTTGTTTAGAAGTTTGCCTTTTTGGATCACCATGAGATGTATGGTACAACTCCTAAATGCAGTCTAAAGATGATAAGCAAGCTTTTATATCTTTTCAACATATGAAAATCCTAACTACTAAGGGAAAAGAAAGACATCATCTTTTCACACAGAGCATAGAGCACACAGTAATGCACTTTTTCCCTAAATCAACATGCAAGCTGTCAAAATGCAGATGCACAAATGCATGTATTTCTTTTCTCTTTCTTAATAGTGATGTTCTAAAAAGAAAGCTGTTGCATAAATTTGAATTCGATTTCAAGTGAAAACACAAACAAGTTCTTTTTCGAAATCAAAAGACACCTTAAGATTTACTTGTTTCGACACTAGAAATGCATAAATTCAAACCAAATGACGAAAGTAAAAGGCTAAATCAACTGTGAACAGCAAACAAAGACACTCCTAAGATCAAAACGACACTTATGACAGGTCAAGATCTAAGGGTCACAGTAAGACTAGATTACTTTCGTAATGGGAAACTGCAAATGATGTAACAAATACACAAAGAACAAATACAGTTTCTTTATACAACTGAGGCGGAATGGAGGCAAAGAAAGGTGGTTTCAGGTAAGAACACTGACTGATAACAGGCTGCAAAAACAAGGATCAAAACAGGGCAACAGAAAGCAGAGAACCCCAGCTGCACAAGGCAAAACTGGTTCAGCGCAACCTCAACACTGTCAGTTTGACATTCAGCGCAGGTAGCCTTCACGGGACCTGCGTTGAAATGCAGACTGCCTTCACAGCAGTTGCGCTGAAGGAGAAACTCTCGTTTCTCCTGGGTTCTGGGTCACAGATTGCTCAAAAATCAACAGTTTTTGGCCAAATCAAAGCTATCAATCAGATGTAATCTAAAGGATGATTCAAAAGAGGATGAAGATCTATCACTAAGAGCTGTTAGAGCACTTGTGGATCAGCTAATTAGATCATAAACAGGCCCAGTGAGTGGGCTAGAGTAGCTGCCCTCTACTTTTCATTTGACTGAGACAAATGCAGTTCGATTCGGTACTCTTTGAGTCTATGAAATGAATATCAAAAACACAAATAAACCAACAAGATACGATCCCCAGCGGAGTCGCCAATTTGTTGTTGGGAAAAGTATCCAATACAGAATGCCCCTATCCCACTCTAAGGAGTGACAGTACCTCAGCAACAAACAAGACAAAACTATCTAAGTGTTCTTCTTTATGAAATGTAAAAAGAGGAGAAGGATGTAACTAACCGATGTCTTCCGCTAGTTTGTTGATCCAATCTCACTCCTTGCTGCTTGCTCCCAACTGCTTGCTCTTTCACTGGCCCAGCTACACCAAGTTCCTGCAAAATGGCAAGAGAAGGAAATTACAAGAAGCATACATTCATAACTAGTTTAAGGATTAGTGTAAACTAAATATGCAAATACAACAAAACATCATTGAGATACATGCATATAGAAGAAACTCAAATGGCTTTATTGATGAAGTAAGTAAAGTTCAGGGAGTGATACAACCATAAGAGGCCCAATCCAGCATCACCTCCCCAGCAGAAAGGAATCTCTTTCTTCACCTCCTTCAAAGCAAATCACCCAATAGCTCTAACCTCAAACCAACAACAATTCTTTGCAAATACCAAATTCCAGCCTCCCTGATCTCATGGAGGAGAGATCTATATATAGGAGTTTTGGAGAGAGGATGAGTCAGCTTGAGGCTGGTATGAAACTGACTAGTGTCCTCTTCCACTTTCAGTTCTTGATTACACTTGGAGGTTCTTGCTTCCACTTGGAGATTTGGAACCTCTTACTCATCACCAGTCGAATTCCCTGATACAAGTGTCATTTTGGAAGCTTCCTGGGCATTGACACATTGAGGAATGAGCCTGCCACTTGTCCAAACTCGCTCAGCGCAGGTAGCCTTTATTGGAGTTGACATTCAGCGCAGGTAGCCAGTGGAGCCATTGACATTCAGCGTAGGTGGTCCATGGAGCAGTTGACATGATCCTGAATTGACTTGTTTTTGAGCAGTTTTAGGTGGAGAACTTCTGTGAATTGCTGTGGTTTGTTAGCCTTGTTCCTCTAGGGGTAGGAACAACATGTTTAGGGACTTTGGATCCCTTAGATTATGGATATTTCATGCTCAATGCTGTAAGGCACAAAAATGTCTATAACAAAGGTAGCACTATTATTGATGGGTGCAATAGTTTTGTGGTTCCTGAAAGTGGAGCAGAAGATCTAGTGATCTCTGGAGAGAAGACCATGTTGTGGCATCAAAGGCTTTGACATATTGGAGAAAAGGGCCTTCAGATACTTCATGGTAAAGGTATGGTAGAAGGTATGAGTAATAGCTCTCTGGATTTTGATTCCTGTGAAAATTGTGTATATGGGAAGTAGAATCGAGTGAGTTTCCCCTCTGGTAGTAAGAGGGAAAAACAAATATTAGAATTTGTGCACAGTGATGTGTTTGGACCTGTGAATATTCTATCACTAGGTAAGTCTGTGTACTATGTATCATTTATAGATGACTTCTCAAGGAATACATGGATATATTTCCTTAAGAAGAAATCTGAAGTCTTTGACAGGTTTAAAGAATTGAAGGCTCTGGTGGAAAACTAGACAGAGAAGAAGATAAAGGTGTTGAGGACAGATAACAGTGGAGATTTTTGCAGTAAGGAATTTGAAGAATTCTTTAAGAAGTGTGGTATAGCATGGAAGAAGACTACTCCATATACACCTCAGCAAAATGGAGTTGCAGAAAGAATGAATAAGATGTTGATGGAAAGGGCAAGAAGCATGCTCAGTGGTGCCGGGTTAGGACAGGAATTCTGGGCAGAGGCGGTGGATACTGCATGTTACCTGGTCAACAGGTCACCTTCATCAACATTGGAGGATAAGACTCCATAAGAGGTATGGACTGGTAAGAAACCCTCTCTTTCACATCTGAGGGTATTTGGATGTGATGCATATGTATATGTTCCAAAGGAGAAACAAACCAAGTTGGATAGTAAATCTGAAAAGTGCATATTTATTGGGTATAAGGATGGTTTAAAGGGTTATAAGCTTTGGAACCCAGTCACACAGAAGGTTGTGTACAACCAAGATGTGGTGTTCAGAGAGGTGAAAGATGTTATTAAACATGAAGTCCAACGAAAGGAACCTGAGAAGATAGAGTTTGAGCTAAAGGAGGAAGAATCAGACTCTACAGCAGAGGAGGAATCAGAAGATGAAGAGCCACAAACTCTGGCTGTGAGAAGATCAGTTCGAGAAAGAAGGCAGCCTGAAAGGTATAGTCCATCTACTTTTTGTTCAAATTTTGCTTTATCTATTACTGATGATGATCCCAGAACTGTGAAGGAAGCAGTAGATTCAGAGGATGGAAAACTCTGGAAAGAGGCCATGGTTGATGAAATGGCATGTTTGCACAAAAATGAGGCTTGGGATCTGGTGGAGTTGCCGGCTGGAAGGAAACCCATTGGCAAAAAATGGGTGTTCAAAATGAAGACAAATCCAGAAGGAAAAGTGGAGAAATACAAAGCTTGGTTGGTAGCAAAAGGTTATTCCCAGGTGTTGGGAATTGATTTTGGTGATATTTTTTCTCTTGTTGCCAAGGTAACTTCTATTAGATTACTTTTATCTGTTGCTACTGCTTTTGATTTTGAGGTAGAATAGATGGATGTGAAGACAACATTTCTTCACGTGGATCTAGAAGAGGAAATCTACATGAAGAAACCTGAAGGCTTTGCAGTGAAGGGTAAGAAAGAACTAGTATGCAAGTTAAAGAAGTCTCTGTATGGGTTAAAGCAGTCACCAAGGATGTGGTATCAAAAATTTGATACATTTATACGGGGACTTGGCTTCACCAGAAGCAAAGTAGATCACTGTGTGTATTTTAAATTAATTGGTGACCGTGTTATTTATTTGGTCTTGTATGTGGATGATATGTTGCTGGTTGGAAATGACAAAGAAATTATCCAGGATTTGAAGACCCAATTGTCCTCCAAATTCGACATGAACGATCTTGGTGCTGTAAACTATATTTTTGGCATGGAAATTAAAAGAGATCGAGCAAAGAGGAAGCTCTGGTTAAATCAGAGGAAGTATGTCGAGACAATACTGCAGAAGTTTAATATGCAGGATAGTAAACCGGTGAAGGTTCCTATTCCTGTAGGTGTGAGGTTATCTGCTGAACAATGTCCCAAGACACAAGAAGAGGGAGAGGACATGTCCCGTGTTCCATATGCAAGTGCAGTCGGTAGCCTGATGTATGCAATGATATGTACTAGACCAGTCATTGCACATGCAGTGGGAGTATTGAGCAGGTTTATGTCAAAACCAGGAAAGGAGCATTGGACAGCAGTGAAGCAGGTTTTTAGGTATTTGTGTGGCACTAGTGATTATGGCTTGTGCTACCAAGGAAGACCAGGATTGGACAGAGTGTTGGATATTCGTTGCTTTGTTGATGCAGACTAGGCTGGAGATCTGGATCAGAGAAAATCTACAAGTGGGTATGTGTTTAACCTATTTGGAGGTGTAGTCAGTTGGATGATTAAGAAACAATCTATAGTGGCACTATCAACTACAGAGGTAGAATACATGGCAGCCACTCATGCAAGCAAGGAAGCAGTTTGGTTGCAGAGATTGTGTTCAAGTATGGGGTTAGTACAGGAAGCTATAAGGATAGATTGTGACAACCAAAGTGCAATTTTCTTGGCAAAGAACCCTGCATATCATTCAAAGACAAGGCACATTGATGTTCAGTATCACTTTGTGAGGGATATGATAGAAGACAAAAAGGTTTTGCTGGTAAAGGTGGACACTTTGAAGAATATTGCAGATGCATTGACAAAATATGTGAGCTCTGAGAAGTTCTCTTGCTGTAGAGAGACAATGGGCATTTCAGCGCTAGGAAAATGAGTAAGCTCTCTTGTGGCCCCCTGTGGAAAGAAAACAACAAGTGGGAGATTGTTGGGTTGTGTTATATTCTTTCCACGTAGTTAACAGGGGTTTTGAAGGGCACCTGTAACCCAACTTTATGGGGTCTGGGGCAGCGCCCCAGAAAATTTTGGTTTTGGACCATATGTTAGGTTGGGCGGACCCACCTATGGTTTTGTTCATGATTTTCGCACATGTTTTTTGGACGCGATGGTTTTCAGTCCATGGTATTGGATGCTTCAGCATGTATAAATATGTATTATAACATTGAAAGGAACATAATGAAAAATCAAGCTGGTAGTCCCGGTTTTGGGATCCAGTGGGAAAATCTCTGTGTATATGTGTTTTATGTTTTATGCTCTCGCATTGTTTATTCTTCTGTGTTTTAGAATTCGTATGCAGGTAATTTCTGTACGGGGTTAAAACCTACATTATTAATTTTGCTTTTTTCCACTAACGGTTCTACAAAATGACCCAGCTAAATCATACATCAGATGAAAACGCATTTCAGGATCTTGGTAATTTACTCCAATATATTATTATAAAACAAATTGCCAAGATTAGAACCCTAAAATTGCAAAAAGGTTGAAGTCCAATTTGTAGGGCCATTAATTCATGTTGGCCCCACTTGACCTTCCTTCTCCTCCTCCTAAATAAATTTGTGATAAAAATTGCGATTGCAAAATAGCGATATCGCGATTTCGCATATCGCAATATCACCAAGCACCTCGACTAAACAATTTGTGATTTTGCGATTTGGTTTTATGCAATGGTTAAAAGAAATTTTAACATAAGTTTTGGTTCACTCTTTATGCCTCTCGTCCCTCCACCTCACTCACCCTCACGTCACCCCACCTCACACTCCACTCACCTTATCCCTCCATAAACTCACGTGAGCCTCCTTATAACTCCATCCCTCACCTCTCCTCACCTCCATTATCACTTATTTATAATAGGTTGATTCTAATAGTTTGTTAAAATATTATATTTATATTATAATATTAATATATTATAATTATAATTTGTATTATAATTTTAATGTAATTTAAATTAAAATATAAATATAATATAATAATATTTTAATTAGTTTTTAAATTTTATTTAATTTTGTTCATAATTAATCTGTAAATCATTTAGATTAATATCATAATTAAAATTAGATTACCATTAATTAAAATTAATTCTATATATTAGTTAATTAATAATTATGTTAGAATTAATTATTAAATAATTAAAATCTAATTTAGGATTAGAATTTAATTAACAATTCTAATTTTTGGGCCTAGGCAACAGAATTTCCAAAATTCTGCCAGATTTGACTCATCAACTTTGGAAACTCATAGATTGAGTTTTACTTGGTCAAGTGAGGCCCAGGATGACTCATTGGAAAGGTAAAACCATGGAGAACATTTCTGAGGAGGGTTAATTAACATATTTGCTCATTTATTGGGTCTAAAATCCAACAGAAGATCAAACTTTGAATTTTGGATAAAACTAACTTTCCTGAGTTTTATTTTCTGCATTTTCATTTGCCCAAGCCTGTTCTGAATGAAAATCTATTCGCCAATGATATTATTGGCTAATTAAATCATCACAGGAATCAATAGAAAGCTTATATTTCATTTTCAATTATTTATTTAATTGAATTTGATTAGATTTGTTTTAATTTCAGATTTGGCATTTTGATTTTATTTTCTCATTTTAATTGTGTTTTGATATGTTTTTCAGGAAAACAGTTGAAGAGATGAGTAGAACAAGATGTCAATCAATGAGAAGGCTCTAGCAATACAAGAATGGAATTTTGAGCCAATAAAAATTGATTAAACATATTTCTTCTTCAACAAAGTTTCCTAGTTTGAATTCCTTTGTAAATATTAAAAATAACATATTGCAAAATGTAATAAGGGCTTCTCTCCTCTGCAATTCTGGAATTCTAAAAGCACTTCTGTAATAGGGATTTAGAGTTGTACGTGGTAGGAGTAAAAATATTAGATCTGGAGATTATTGAGGTTTTTCTTTTACATTCAAAGTTATGTATAATAAACAGAGTTTGCACTATTGTAGCTCTGCTTTTGAAAGCAAAAGCTCAGGCACTGTAAAAGACTGTTGGAGACTGGAGCTAGAGAATGGATTCAATAAAATTGGTATTTCGGGTACTATTATTTTAAATACTTGTTTCATTTTATGATGACAGGAATGTTGTTATAGAAATATTTGGGCACTGCAACCCCAATCGCATATGTCCATAAACCAAGGGCTTCTAAGTCCCTAAAAGTGTTGTTTCATACCCTAAAGGAGCAAGGTCAGCTGATTACATCATCTCCTAGAAGTTTTCCATGAAAAACTACTCAAAACTGGTCAAAACTGGACCATACAGACTGCTCAGTGCTAAGGGTGCGATGCATCTCACCTGCCACATGCAAAAAGTACGATGCATACTAGAAAGCCCTTCTGTAGGGTGCGATGAGTGAGAGCAGACAAATGGTAGAAGCAGTTTGCTAGGTGGAGACCCTGAGAATCTTCTAGAAGATGCTCATTTGACACTTGCCTCTCTGAATTTGCCCAGGGATGAGTAAGAGATCATGAAATCTCCAAGTGGAACCAAGAACTATCAGGGAGATGACACTAATCAAAATCCCAAAAGCTGAGTCACCCCCCTGTAAATATCTATATATGGATCCCTCATCCCAGAGATCCAGGGGCTGGAATTTTGTAATTTGCAAGGAAGTGGTGTTGGTTTCTCTTTGAAGACATTGTTGGGTGATCTTGCTTTATATGAGGTGAAGAGGGCTTTCATGCTGGGAGGATGGCACTGGGTCAGACCAATGGGTTGTAATCCTCTCTTCTAATACTTCTATCAATAAAGCTATTTGAGTTTTCCTCCATATTCTTGTATATCTCTGAATCTTGTATTGATATATGCATTTGTATGGTTAATATTCATCTGATCCTATATTGTTTATGGTTATAGATCTCTATGCTTTGATGGTATTATGCTGCTTTGACTCTACAGGTGCTCTTTGAAGCGGGACAAGTAAGGAAGGAGTGGAGAAATTCTGTCAAAGAGGAAAGGAAACGAGCAAGGAGTCAAGCGAAAGACTGAGGTTGGTACTCTCTGCTTCTTTCTCATCTATCTCTCATAAAGGAAAACACAAGTGACTTTAGTTTGTTTGTTTCTAAGATAGCTACCTGTCTTAGTGGGACTAGCAGCTCTGAATAGACACTAGTTTTCCTGATAACAAAATGGCGACTCCGTTGGGGATGAATAGTTTGATTGCTTGTCTCTATTTGTTTGCTTCATAAACTACAGACGGAGCCTGAAGTTAAGCTAGCTAGCCTTCGAACTGCATTTTCTATGCAAGTGAAAAGTAGATCAACGATGCTTCAGTCAATCTTCGGGTTTGTTTATGAGCTGAACAACTGACTTGCAAACATCCTAAGTGCCCTAGGTGGTAGCTCAAGTAACCTCATTAGATCAACCCCTATACTTTGTATTTACTGCCTATCATTAGCTCAGCCTAAATCCCTGAACTAAGCTGCAAACTATGACCAAAGGCCAAGTGAAAGTCTCATCCCTGGATCATCGCACTGTCTCCTTTTGACATTCTGGATGCATCGCACCTCCCATGTGCAGTAGGTGGGATGCATCCCTGTTTCCCTGTGTTATAGGTGCGATGATCAGATAAGACTGTTTCTGCCTCTAGATTTTGGTTTTTTCTTCATTGTCTTCAGCTTAATTCAGGAGTTTTGCTGTCTGTGATTAGTATAACACTGTTGAAACCCCCTTCCTTTGCATTATTCAGCCTCCATTGTATAAAGAATTGTGAATGTTTTTGTGTATTTTTCGCCATTTACAGTTCTCCTTTACAAAAAGTAGCTTAATCGAACTGTCGTCTTTTGATTTGAGAGTGTCGCAAGTGTCGTTTTCAGTCAAAGAAAAGAATACTCCTCTTTTTGATAATCGATTACACTGTTACTCTTGTATTTGATTTGAATTAATAGTATTTCAAGTGTTGAAAGCAATTTTCAATTCAAAATTGCAAAGTGTTGTTCTTGTCTTCCTTTCATCTTTTGAAGAGAAAATTGTTAGTACTGTCGCTTTGAGAGAAAAGATAGTTCAAATTTGTACTCAACATTCTTTTTGTCACTCACACATTAAGAAAGCGGAAAACAAATATATGCATGTGCATTTTCATTTAGACTGCTTGTTCTTTGATTTAGGACAATGCATCTAGTGTGTGCTCTCTGCTCTATGTTGAAAGAATTTCACTCCTCTTTCCTTAGTAGCTAGAATTTTCATTGCAAAAAGAAGAGTAAATGACTGTTTATCATCTTAGGTTGCATATTTAGGAGTTGTATATCTACATCACGCAGTGAACCTTAAAGGCAAACTTCTTAAGAAAGATCAACTGTAAAATAAATTCAATGAACATAAAAACGTTTTGGAACCTAACGCACAACATCTAGAAGTCTAGGCTAGAGACGTATTCCGATGTCGTAAAACCTGATAACTGTCACTTTCATCGTAGGTTGGGTGATTCCTCCTCTTTGAGACGACAAGTGCCAGTACGGACTTGTGCTCCCACGTACCGTCAAGTATATATTGGGAGACCACAATAGGCTATATCCTTTATCCTTAGGAAGCTGTGTCTTCCGCCCTATCGATCGCAATGCACTGAACACAGCATTCGGGAAGATTGACTTCCGTACAGTAAAAAGTATTCTGCAGTTTTTCGATTGGTTTGGTAATCCTTCTGTCTATATTTCCAGAGTAGTCTCTTTCATTCCTTTTCAGACTCCTTAAAGGAGAAGGTCCATCTGAGCACTTGTCACTTTAGGCTCATTAAAAATCAAAGGCGACTAGAGTCATCTTTAGCTTTTTCTCGACTCTTAAAAATTGAAAAAGCAAGTTGTTTCAAAGCATCATAAAATTTATTTTAATCGGAATAATGTCATTGTTCCCTCATTGATCTTAGGTTGAGAAAATGGAATCCACCAATCAAGGATTTCCCCTTGGGGGAAATCCTAGTCCTTTCTCCTCTTGGGGAGATGTTGGTGCACCTCATATGGCCACATTGTCCCTTCCAGGACTGACAATTGGCCTGCCAGTATGGCTCTTCTCGACCTCTGTCGTTCAAAGCACCGTGATTCCTAAGCAATCAAATCAACAACTAGATGATACTATAATTACCCCCCAACCTTCTACTTCGTTTATTTCTCCCTCTCCTTCTTCCTCTTCGCTTGGTAAAGCTGGTAAAACTAAAAACCAAGTAACTGAGAAGAAGAAGAAAGGGAAGGGGAAGAAGAAGAAAGGGAAGGGGAAGAAGAAGAAAGGGAAGGGGAAGAAGAAGAAGGAGCCAACGACGAAAGGGGGCAACCAAGCATCATCTAGCGAAAATCCACGCACTACACCGTCCAAACCTAAATCTCCATGTGTCATTTGCAAAGGGGACCACTATCATCGAGATTGTCCTTACATCCCATGGATCTTAAGGGACTGGTCTCCCCGTGTAGTGGTTCCAGCTAGCGTACTAGACTGGACTCTATATTTAATATCGACCGAGGTGCGTAAGCTTAGAGGCGTGGTCTAAAATATATAGACAGAAAGAATCTCTGGCCAAGTGATTAGGATGTAGGATACAATGCTTCTTTACGGAAGACCGGAATATGTAGCCTATCATTCACACACCTAGATTACCCTACTGATATGCTTGATTACAGTGCTTGTTATGAGATGCATCTATCAAATCAAACCATGAACCTAAGTACTGTGTATGACTGTAACAATGATTTTAACCTCCTTACATAGATATCACCCAGAAAACCCTTGTTTGGTAAACACACACAGCATGCAAAGATATTTACACTATCAAACTATATAAAGAGAGCATAAATGAACTGTGAAGCAAAACAGAGTTTACGATAATGTCTCTATAAGTCACACAGGGATCGAATCCCTTACAAGACTCCCTTCCAGATCCTAGTGCTGACCATTCAACATAACCATAAACCATTCATAAGCGCACACCATAGACATGCAATGAAAATCAAAGGCTATTGAAATAAAAAACTATGTAACTGCTATGCAAACCATGAACTGTGTAAATCGAAAGCTATGTAATCGCACTGTGATGCAAACCATATGCTATATAAATCGAATCCAATATAAATGCTGTGCGAACATGTGATAACTGAAATGTAACAAAACAAATGAACAGTATACCAATCGAAGAACGCAGGGCCCGTCCGCGCCTAAGGGTATACTGGCTATAACTGATCAGCTATCAAATCAACGCAAGAAGTATACACACGTCGTGACTGTGAATAGGTCTATGTATTAACTTAAAAATCTGTTCTGAGAAAAATGATTCAACAATTCAACAACTAAATTCTAAACATAACCCTGACTGTATTTACATATGCGTACGCACAGCCATGTCATCGATACAATGAATGTACATTCGGCTGTTGCCGCTTTTATCACATAAGCCTTTTTAAAATGTTTCCATGCTGAGTGTTTCAAAAAGAAAAAAAAGACTAAAATGAAAATGGAACGATGCTGTTTCTGCTTTTGTCTGTCAGAGTGCCCTGCTTTGACTTGAGTTGACCGCATACATAGGAGGTTCGATTTGGCTGGGAGATAGGAGTTTGTCCATGCTTGGACATTCTGCTTTTCGCCCATGCCTTTCGTTCTAGCTCATCTGCTGCGCCACATGTCAAACGATAAGCTCATTACAGGATGTAGGTACTTCCTGTAACTATGTCATCAAAAACTTCCAATTCTTGAACATAAAACCCCCTAAATTAATTTCTATGCAATTTAATAACTATAAAACGATTAATAATCAATATTCAAGGATTTTGAGGGATATATGATGAAAATGTATGGATAAATGATATGTTTTTGGGAAGGAAAAAGGGTCTTGGGATGATACCAACATCTCTCCCCGACTTAAGGACTTAGCATGTCCTCATGCTACCCCAGAAGTACTCCCCTTGAACTCTGTCCCTGCATGGATCTCTGCTGCCTTGAGCAAGGTATCTACATTCTTCTGCACCTGGTGATCTTTCTGTCCCTTGAGCTCCTGCTTTAACTTTTTATATTTTTCTTTAAGAGCCTTCTTCTGATTGTACCACTTAGTGGCCCAGTTGGAAATCTCAGTTTGCTCAGTCTCCAACTCACTGATTCTTTCCTTTAGCTTTTCATTTGTTTTCTGTGTTTCTTTGCTTTGTGCCCTGAGCATCTCATTTTCCCTTTTAATAACTTTTTCCAACATGTTAGCTTCCATGAGCTCTTCCTTCAATTCTTCAATTTGTTTTTCTAATTTCTTCTGTCTTTTGGTGGGAGGTGGTGAACATTTTTCTTGTTTGTTATGGCTCTCTACCTCCATGTCAACTTCTGGTGCTGGTAGTGAATGGTCACCACTCCCAACATCCATTTGTGCAGGTGCATAAGATTCAAACTGGTCTTCTTGCAGCTGAGTTTTTGGTGTCCTCCTTGTTCTTCGTGAGTAGGTGGTAAAAATTTTGTCTTTCTCAGCCCTCTTGGCATCCTCTTTTTGCATGTTCCTGGTCCTTATGCTGCCCACAGGTAGAGGTGCTCTGCTGGCTTTGGACACTGGAATTTCCTCATCAATGTCCTTCATAAACCCTGAATCTTCTTGCACTTCCTCTTTTTCCTCCTCATCTCTGATTTGATTGACAGCTAAGAATTCTTTCCATGGCTTCCCTCGCTTCTGAAACTCATGTTCAATGAGGATTTTAATTAGGCCAAAATGGTACAGGCTTTTGTCTTCATTCCCTTTTTGCTTCTGGATAGTTTTGGCCATCTTTGTTAAACTTTGCAGCAGAAAATATGGCACACTGATTACACATTGTTTCTTCAAATGGAGGAGTAGCTTGATGTGGTATAGATAAACAATACTATACCTACCTTCACAGGTTATGAACTTTTGAATAATGTAAAGCATTTCATCCCAAGGTTGAACTAACCATCTTCTTGGAACACCCTTCTTCCAGTTTACTGAGGAAACTCTAGATCTGGACATGAACTGTGTCCATGATTTCTCCTTAAATTGTTTGGTTTTAAAGTACTTCTCTCCCTCAGGACTGAGTCCAATTGCCTGAGCTATAGTATCCTCTGAGATTCTGAAGGAGAAGGTGCCTATTAGGGCCTTTTCTCCATTAAAGGTGAAGGCAAATTGCTTGGTGATTTCCTCATTACTCCCATGGAATTTTTCCAGAAAAGGTAACCACTGTGCTTCTCTAAGAATCTCAATGCAATCTTTATGGTATTGTAAGCTGTCAAATATACTGGGTTCGACCCTATTAGTCATGGTGATGGCAGAGGGTTGTGCCTCTAACCCTTCTCTGTCTATACCCTTTAAAATGTAAGAACATAAATGTCGAGTTGGTTACCTGGTATATATCGCTTCCTTCAGTCTTCAATATGGTGCTTTGGCCGGTCGATATGACTGCGATGGGAGTTAGAAATAAAATGGTGATGCTTTCCCTTTTCGGCGTTCACTGGTTTCACTGTGTAAACCGACCCCAAACGGTGATACTCTCCTCGGCGCTCCTTGCTTCAGAGTTTCACTTTGTAACTCCACCCAAATGATAATAATCTCCTCGCGCTCCTTGCTTTTGATTCTCACCTTGGAGGTTATGGGAATCATTCATCGTTATGGAAGTGAAATAACCCTGTACTCACTTTACAATGTAATCATTCATTTAAAAACAGAGTGCTGTACGCTTGCATGCATGTTATCACAAGAACGCTGAGAGCGTACCCATAGTGCTGGGCTATAATGCTGGGTGGCGAAGTTATGATTCGGCTGTGTGTGGAGTCAAATATATATAGGCCGCTTGGTATGATTTAACTGTATGGAGTGAAATATATATATAGGCCGCTTCCACATCTATCTCATCCTTTCTATTTAAAAATACACAGCTCACCACGTGCCCTCTTCAATTAGCATTCGGTCACATAGAGAATGTTGGTATGCCTGTAGGGTATATGACAAGGTAGATGTGTTGGTAATGGATATGGATAGGTTAATGTAGGGGAATGATGAGAATTGGTGGGATAAGGGTGATGGATTGATGTATATGGGTGTCCTTGAAATCAATTACAACAGCTTATAGTCACCAAAGTTACATTAAAAACCAATCTAGGAAATTAAATGCTTAAGAACAGAAATACATTACTCCTTTGTTGATCATTTGACATGCTGAGTTGCTAATTCTTTTTGACTGTTCTTTTTGATAGGTCCTATGAGGGAGGTTGAATGCACAAGTCTTTTGAGAAATTTTTTTGAAGATGTAACAGGTCCCTTTGAAAAAAAAAATTGAATGTACAGGTCCCTTAGAAAACTGAATGTAACAGGTCCTTTGAGAAAACTGAAGATGTTCATGCAGCTCTTTGTATTGTTACAGGTTCACTGAGCTTGCCATTTGCTGAAGTGTTGGTACCCAAATCCTTGTAAAAGCTTGGTGAAAGTCTGTTGAAGTAGCCTTTGGTGTCACAACTTTGTTTTAACAGGTCCCAACTGAATGTTTTAAACAGGTCCCATTACTGCTGATTGGAATGTCTTTAACAGGTGTCAATTGCTGAAACAGTTCCCTTTTGAAAATCTTAAACAGGTCCCATGGCTGCTGGTGTTGGACTACTAGTGTTGGTAGCATAGATGTCTGAACAGAACAGGTCCCCCTGCAAAATATTTATAACCAGGTCCCTCTGAAATAAAATCATGACAGAACAGCTTATTTGTTAAAGTCTGGAATTACTACTGGTAAAAAGCTGCTGTTGGAAATTTACAGTGAAATATAGAATAAGAAATCTGAAGTATTTACAAGGGAGAGATAAAAGTAAAAGAACAGATGCCTCTCTCCCCGACTTAAAGGTTGACTTGTCCTCAAGTCATGAGTCAACTGAGAAATGAAACAATGAACAAAAGAAAGAGAATTCATACCCGCCAATAAATTGGTTTTCAGGAAGGAATTCGCGGTTAGATTGTGCCAGATACTGGTTTTCACATCTAACCCATTATTATTTTTTTTAGTTTTTGTTTTATTTATTTATTTTTTATTATTATTATTTTTTTTATTTTTTTTTTTTTTTATTTTTTGATTTTGAAATTGAAAGGAAATGAAATTAAGGCAGTGATACTGCAGCTGAGGGCAGCAGTATCTCAACCTCTTCTTGCTGAGATAGTGTATGGAGAAAATCTTGCTTGTTGATGGGCTTGTTGTACAGCTTCAGGCGATGACCGTTGACTGTGAAGGAATGACCTTCGCCATCAATAGTTTGGAGTTTTACTGAACCATTGTCATAAGCCTGAACAATTTCATAGGGGCCCATCCAATGAGTGGTGAACTTAGCTTTATGATCCTTGAATTTTGAATCAAAAAGCAGAGCCCAGTCACCTTCCTTGAAGTGCTTCTTCTTAATGTGTGAATCATGCCATTGCTTCCTGTGCTGTTGCATGAGGGTGGTGGTTTGTTCTGCTTGCTGCCTCATCTCATCCAGCTGGTTCAACTGCTGGATTCTCTCTTTTTGTGCTTGATCCAAATCAATTAGTAAATCTGCAGCTAATTTAAAAGTGTGAATTTGGAATTCAATAGGAAGCATGACATCCTTACCATACACCAATTGGTATGGTGTAAATCCGGTGGTATCTTTCCAAGTAATCCGGTAAGCCCAGAGTGCCTCTTTGAGCTTTTCTTCCCAGTTTTTCCGGTTCATTGCAACAGTTTTGGTAATGATCCCCTCCAAAGTCTTGTTGGTTGATTCCACCTGCCCATTGGCCTGTGGATGGTAGGGGGTACTTTTCCTATGCTTTATTTGGTACTTGTCTGTGATGTCCTTCATGATCTTTGAGGTGAATTGAGTGCCTTGATCAGTGACAATTTCTCTTGGCACTCCATACCTCACAAAGATCTCCTCAAAAAGGAAATTGACTACTGTGTGTTCGGTTGCTCTTACCAGTGCTTTTGCTTCTGCCCACTTGGTGACGTAATCAGTACATACTAGGATGTACTTCTTACCATTAGAGGCTGGGTTGATAGGTCCTATGAAGTCCAGATCCCACTTATCAAATGGTTCCAAGTGAACTTGGGGCTGAAGGGGCATCTGATCGGTAACTATTGGTCTGCCCATTCTTTGGCAGCTGTCACAACTCTTTACATACTTCTTGGCATCCTTGAAAATGGATGGCCAGTAGTATCCAAGAGTAAGAACTTTGAAGGTTGTCCGCTTCGCTGCAAAATGGCCACCACATGGTTCATCATGGCAAGATTTTAAAATGTCAATTACCTCATCATTTCGGACACATCTCCTAATGATCATATCAAACCCAGTGTAAAAGAGATCGCCATTAAGCCATGAATATCTAGCACTTTGTTTGATCAATCTTTTCCTTTCCTTTGCAGTGAAATGTGGAGGTGTTCTACCTGTAGACAAGTAATTAACTAAATCAGCAAACCAAGGAGTTACTATGGAAATTGCAAATAAGTGCTCATCCGGAAAAGAATCCTCAACAGGAACAATCTCACCTGGATTTTGCAGTCTAGACAGAAAATCTGCCACCTGGTTTTCTTTGCCTGGTCTATCTAACACTGTGATGTTAAATTCCTGTAACAATAGTAACCATCTAGTAACTCTGCCACTAGTTATTGGTTTATTCATGAGATGTCGAATGGCAGAATGATCAGTATGTACAAAGACTTCATAACCAGTTATGTAATGGCGGAATTTATTCACAGCATAAATGATGGCAAGTGTTTCCTTTTCTGTAACTGTATAGTTTAGCTCGGCAGGTGTGAGATTTTTACTAATGAAATAAATTGCATATGTACAAGATTATTCTTTTTGGCCTAAGGATGCACCTATGGCAGTGTCAGATGCATCGGTAAAAATATGAAATGGTAAACTCCAATTAGGCCCTCTCAGGACTGGTGCAGTAGATAGTTTCTTTTTGAGTTGTTCAAATGCATGTTGGCAGTTCTCAGTCCAATTGAAAAGTACATCTTTGGCTAAAAGTTTAAACAAAGGTAAGGCTATCTTGCTAAAATGCTCAATGAATCTGCGGTAATAACTAGCATAGCCAAGAAAACTTCTTACCTCTCTCTGATTCTATGGAATAGGCAAATCGACAATAATCTGGATCTTGGCTGGGTCAACCTGGATGCCTTGAAAAGAGATATAATGGCCCAACACTATCCCTTCATTTAACATCATGAAGCACTTTTCGTTGCTGAGGGACAGGTTAGCTTCAATACACCTTTTCAAAACTCTCTCTAGATTTTCTAATGCATGTTCAAAAGAATTGCCATATACTGAAAAATCATCCATATACACTTCAACACAATCATGAATCAAATCAGCAAAAATGGCTAACACAGCTCGCTGAAATGTAGCTGGAGCGTTACAAAGTCCAAATGGAAAAACATTGTAGGCATAGGTGCCCCAAGGACAGGTAAAGGTGGTTTTGTCCTGGTCTTCAGAGGCAATCCGGATCTGGTTGTAGCCACTGAAACCGTCAAGAAAGGAAAATGATGATTTGCCGGCTAGGGTGTCTAACACTTGATCAATGAATGGCAGTGGGAAGTAGTCTTTGAGCGTTGCTTTGTTCAGCTGTCTGTAATCAACACAGATGTGCCACTTGCCATTTTTCTTGGGCACAATAACCAATGGGGATACCCACTGACTGTCAGAAATAGGATATATAAAGTTAACTCTCAAAAGTTTTTGCAACTCCTCTCTGACAATGTCTTGGAGCATGGGGTTCATTCTTCTTTGCGGTTGCCTCACCGGTTTAATGGTGCTATCTGTGTAGATGTGGTGAGTGCATGTGTCGGGGTGAATCCCATGCATGTCAGTGTAATCCCAAGCGAAGGCTTTTTGGTACTTCGTCAAGAGTCTAATCAATTTCTCTTGTTGAGATGAGTCTAGGTGGTTGCCTATGTTCAATGTTTTCCCTGGACTGATCTCTATGACTTGACTCTGTGTATTGGTGATGGATTGAACTGGAAAGATGTCATGAAATGTAGATTGCAAGGAGTGGATAGTGCATGTTTCTTGAAAGTTTTGAGCCAGAAGTACATCTGCAGCATTATATTGTTCATTTCTCAATTTTTCAGATACATCAGGTTGAGAAAGAAATAGTTCTACCAAATCATTATTGTCTTCGTGGAAATCATAGATCTGGTCAATGCTAAAAACAGATTGTACTTCCTCTTTGTCATTAAATTTATCATCAAGCCACAAGTTATGTGTTACTGCAGGTGATTGTGCCGATGGATAGAGGGTGAGTTGTTTCCTTTCGGTCCCTCTAGAGATAATCATGTTACCTGATCGGCATCCAATAAATGCATCAGCAGTCGCTAACCATGGTCTGCCTAGAATGATAGGATGTCCTCCTAGATTGGATTTTGGTTGAAGGACTAGGAAATCCACTGGATACTCCCAAGAGTCCAGTGAGACAATGATATCTTCCAAAATCCCCTCAGGAATGACTTTGGACCTATCAGCGAGTTCGAGAACAATCGCGGTATGTTGCAAATTCATAAGCTGGAGTGTTCTCATGGTTTCAAGGGTCATGACATTGATTGCGGCTCCTAGATCTATCAAAGTGTTTGGAATCCGTATGTTGTTAATGATGGTGGTCACTTTTGGAATGCCCGGATCAACATACTTCTCCATGGAGATGGTATTGGTCATAAGGCCTGCCAAATTTCCTAAAACATGAATGGTCTGAGGATCAATCCTCTTTCTAGGAGGTTTCTTGAGACACATGTCTTTGATGGCTTTGGTGTAGATAGGAATGTCCTTTATAGCTTGCAGCAAAGGGATTTTTATGTAGACATTTTTAAGTTCATCCAAGACATCAAATTGTGGTGGAGGTAGTGGTGGTTTTACTTGGACCAAACGGTCTGGAAAAGGTGGTTGCAGTGATTGCATCTGTTTGTCCTTGGTTTCACTGCTTGGTTTTGTTTGAGTTGTCATTTCATTTTCTTTTTCTAAGTTTTCTTCTTGCTGATCTGTTAGTGGAGAATCCTTTTGGAGCACCCTACCAGACCTTAGATTAATGTTTTGCAAAGGCAGTGTGGAGTAGGAGGTTCCTTCCTCTACATTATAAGCTGGCCTCTCTGCTCTATTGTTCGGATTTGGGATAGTTTGAGCAGGTATTTGTGTGGGTCTAGGAGGTTGTGGGTTAGTTGGAAATTGAAGTTGTGGTACATTTATTTGTGGAGGAGTAGGCAGGGTCTGTTGAGAGGGTTGGGGCTGATAAACAACTTGTTGAGGGTGCTGCTGATATGTTGGAGACTGTGATGGATATGGCTGTTGGTACTGCTGATATGGCTGTGAATAAGGTGGGTATGATTGCGGATATGGATGGTAGGATTGGGAATACTGTTGAGACGGTCTCCATTGATTTTGTTGTTGGTTTCCATGCTGCCATGGCATAGGTATATTCCATGAGTTCTGTGCATACATCTGATCATTCATAGGAAATTGCATATTTTGATTAGGAAACATACCTTGGGGTGCTTGCCTTGGCTGCCATGGTCGCTTTGCACCCATGTAGTACACGTTCTCCATCTCTGTGTTGGCTGCCATGTTACAGTTCTGCAAAATTTTAACTTTAGGACAGTTAAACATATCATGATGCTCAGTACAGAAAGCACATACTTGGATATTCTCTAGAGGGCAGTCTTTTAATGCATGTTTCTTGCGACACTTGGGGCAGAAAATAGCCATGATATTGTCTTCTTCCTCCTGTTTCTTTTTGGCTTTTAAGGTATCAATTTGGTTTCCTAGAGTGCTCAACAAATCTATTTTGAACTCTTCTAAAAGATTACCAATTTCAGCCCGGGTGACACTAGCAGAGGCATTTTTTGTGACCCTAGATGACAAGGTTCTCTTTCCCATTTTGGCTTTACTTCTTGAATATTTTTCACACAGTTCAGCTATTTCTTCAAAGGGTAAGGCAGAGATGTCACCTTTGCCCATTAAGTTGAGATCATCCATGTATTCTTCCCGGATACCTTTCAAGAATATTGTGCGGACTAGGTCAGGAGGCATTGTTCGGTGTTTAGATTTTTGCAAGTTATAGACAAATCGTTCTAGATATTCTTCTAAGGTTTCATCCTCCTGCTGACTCATTCTAAAGATGTCATCTTTAGAGTCTTTGGATCTGCAATAAGGCTGATATTTCCTCAGAAATATCCTCCTCATGCCATCCCAATCTACTATGGCATGCTCACCTAGCCCCATAAACCATTTCAAGGCTGCTGCCTTTAATGTGGCTGGAAACAATCTGAGTCTATGAGCGTCATCCGTATAGCCATAAGTTCGACATACAATGTCAAACTCGAATAGGAATGAGTCTGGATCCTCTGAAGCCATACCATAGAAATTGGGTAGCACGGATGGGGGTATATTTTTCATTTTGATCTCCTCATCCTCCTGTGGTTCTTGTATAGGGAATTTAAAAGTTGATTCCTCCTCCTCTTGATGGGGAACTGATCCAGATCCCTCCTCAGCCATTCTAATTGGTCTCTTGGTGTCTCTTGGTGGAAAAGAGAGAAAGGAAGATTGCTTGGTAATGGTACTACTTTTCCCTTGTGTAGAAGATTTAGCAAAGTGTTGCTGCTGTGATTTATATGCAAATAGAGTTTCCCTCTCAGCAAGAGTAATGTGCTATCCTGAATAAAAATTTTCTGCCAATGTTTGAATATCCTCCTCAGATGGTGTTGTATTCCTTGGAGAGTCTGCTCCTGATGATGATGGGTTAGTTTTGAGATGGTGGGGGGTTCTTACAAATCTCCCTTGATTGTCCCTAAGTCTAGGCATAAATGAGCATGATTTCTAACTTTGTTTTTGTTTGTTTTTGTGTATTGAAATTTTTTTCTTTTTGTTTAAATCCTTTACGTACGCCTCCCCGGCAATGACGCCAAAATGTAGCGGTTCCAGCTAGGGTACTAGACTGGACTCTATATTTAATATCGACCGAGGTGCGTAAGCTTAGAGGCGTGGTCTAAAATATATAGACATAAAGAATCTTTGGCCAAGTGATTAGGATGTAGGATACAATGCTTCTGTACGGAAGACCGGAATATGTAGCCTATCATTCACACACCTAGATTACCCTACTGATATGCTTGATTATAGTGCTTGTTATGAGATGCATCTATCAAATCAAACCATGAACCTAAGTACTGTGTATGACTGTAACAATGATTTTAACCTCCTTACAGAGATATCACCCAGAAAACCCTTGTTTGGTAAACACACACAACATGCAAAGATATTTACACTATCAAACTATATAAAGAGAGCATAAATGAACTGTGAAGCAAAACAGAGTTTATGATAATGTCTCTATAAGTCACATAGGGATCGAATCCCTTACAAGACTCCCTTCCAGATCCTAGTGCTGACCATTCAACATAACCATAAACCATTCATAAGCACACACCATAGACATGCAATGAAAATCAAAGGCTATTGAAATCAAAAACTATGTAACTGCTATGCAAACCATGAACTGTGTAAATCGAAAGCTATGTAATCGTACTGTGATGCAAACCATATGCTATATAAATCGAATCCAATATAAATGCTGTGCGAACATGTGATAACTGAAATGTAACAAAACAAATGAACAGTATACCAATCGAAGAACGCAGGGCCCGTCCGCGCCTAAGGGTATACTGGCTATAACTGATCAGCTATCAAATCAACGCAAGAAGTATACACACGTCGTGACTGTGAATAGGTCTGTGTATTAACTTAAAACTCTGTTCTGAGAAAAACGATTCAACAATTCAACAACTAAACTCTAAACATAACCCTGACTGTATTTACATATGCGTACGCACAGCCATGTCATCGATACAATGAATGTACATTCGGCTGTTGCCGCTTTTATCACATAAGCCTTTTTAAAATGTTTCCATGCTGAGTGTTTCAAAAAGAACAAAAAGACTAAAATGAAAATGGAATGATGCTGTTTCTGCTTTTGTCTGTCAGAGTGCCCTGCTTTGACTTGAGTTGACTGCATACATAGGAGGTTCGATTTGGCTGGGAGATAGGAGTTTGTCCATGCTTGGACATTCTGCTTTTCGCCCATGCCTTTCATTCTAGCTCATCTGTTGCGCCACATGTCAAACGATAAGCTCATTACAGGATGTAGGTACTTCCTGTAACTATGTCATCAAAAACTTCCAATTCTTGAACATAAAACCCCCTAAATTAATTTCTATGCAATTTAATAACTATAAAACGATTAATAATCAATATTCAAGGATTTTGAGGGATATATGATGAAAATGTATGGATAAATGATATGTTTTTGGGAAGGAAAAAGGGTCTTGGGATGATACCAACACCCCGCTTGCACAATCTGGTGTCCTCAACCTCTGACGATCATGTTGAAAGTACACCATCAACTAGTGAAAATGAAGTCACTGGACAGAAAGGAAGATATAAAATTCCTTGTAGACTGTGTGAAGGCGATCATGCCATCCACCGTTGTCCCTTCCTAAATGAAGCTAAAAGAGTCTTGGATAACCGTCCTGCTTCACCGCTATGGCTTCGTCCTGGATATAAGAAACTATTGTTGAGTCCATCACTAGTTGAAAATCTGGCTGACACACCTTTTTTGTCGGTCGAAGCACCTATCATTGAAGATAAACCCTCTGAGTCCACATCAGACCAAAGTCAACAGGTCGAGATGGCAGTTGACCCCATCTTGTCTTTAGAGGATCCACCTTCGAATGAGAACGATACTGTTCAAATTCTTCTCGTAAACACAGTCTCCGATGAACATAGGGGCAATCTACCCGTTCTTTTACCGCAAGAAGGAAGTCCGTCAGAGATGTATCTGGCCGTTTATTCGGTCCCACCTCCAAGCAACCTAGTCGTCTCCTTTGATTTGAATCTACTAGGCAGACCCCGTCTACCATCTAATGTACCATTCCGAATCATAGTGAAAACTTATAGAATGGTCATGGTTAGTACCATCATAGATGAAGGGGCTTCTGTGAGTATCCTTTCCTCAACTGCTTGGAAAGTGCTTGGTTCACCATCGCTTCTGCCTGAGATGCGAAATCTGACAGGCTTCGACAAAGGAACCAGTCGACCATTAGGGATCCTTCCAAATTTGCCTATAACTTTGAGAAGGAAAACCATTTATCTGAACGTGATGGTAGTCCAAGGACCTTTAGATTACAATCTACTCCTTGGGCGTGACTACATTTATAGCATGGGAGCTATTGTTTCCTCACTCTTTCGAGTGATGTGTTTTCTGCATGAAGGCAGAATGGTCCAGCTCGTAGACCAGCTTTCATTCCCTAGTTCACACATATCTAATAGTCAAATTCCATCCCTAACTGGTCTTTTTACACAGGGAATGCCTCATCAATCTCCAGTCCATCCACCTGATGAGGGCGAGTGATTCGGTGATTGTGACTGAAACCCAGGGGGCACGCACCCTGGTCTGCTTCGGCAGGAAAACTTTAGGTATAGGGTGGGTTTCCGCAGAGGATATATGACTAGTCTGACACACCCGTCCATTTAGGAAAATGGGATTAGACTGGAATAAGATACCTCCATCAGAAGGTATGCCTTTCCCGACAGAACAAGTGTTTTGTCTGCAAATTGAAGGGTAACCTGGAAACTCTACTTCGCTATACCTGGGGGCAAGCTCCCTAAAAAATGAACCTATCGATGAGACATACTTATTATACGACTGGCACGAGAATTTTTACACGAAGTTCAAGCACATTAAAAAATAAACCTAGCAATGAGCATATGTTCCACCAGAGTTTAAGCTCATTAAAAAATGAACCCACCTCCGGTAAATAACCATTGAAATCGCATTATTATCAGCCTTTGAGCCTTGGTCGTGTTCTTACCATCACCTCCACTCTTGTTAGCCGATCATACGCCTCCATTTGATTGTTTACCCCTTTTGAGGAACAACTGCGATGAGTGATCCTATTAGCCACCTTCTTTGCACTGCCGTGATTGAAAAAGTTCCAAACATTACCTGGAACCAACTGCTATCCGAAAACATCACTTGTTCCTCAAAAAATGAGTCTCCTTTAAGCTCTTTTCATCTGACTCGTAAAATATGAAAAGATTTCCGAGCAATTGGTCTCTCCAGCTCGTTAAAGTGATCGGAAGTGCTATCCCTCCTCTAGATTTTAATCTTTTTGGACCTGAGGGATTATTACACAAAAAGATCAAGCGTTTGTCTTTTTCGGCTCATTAAAACTATCGAAAAGTCATCCCTTTCACATTGTTTTATACTTTTTCGGACTTAAGGGATTATATTACGAAAAAGGAATATTGGAGTTTCCTTTCCGTCTCTTTTCAGACTCTATAAAATTGAAAAGAACCGAGTTATCCTTGTCGTTAAACTCGTTAAAACAATAGCGACAAACTTGTCCATGCAGACAAGAGCGAGTCTCACTATCGCTAGGCTTGTTAAAACATAGCGATGGGTTTGCCCAAAGGGCAAATTATAGAACAAGCATATGTTATCCTCCTCAGGCTTGACAAAAATAAAGAGGTACTAGTCAGAAATGACTGAGGAAAATTGGGAAAAAAACTTGAAGAAACTTTATTGGTAGCAGGTCGCTCTTGAACATGACACTTTCACTCCATCACCATGATTAAGTCAGGTTGGGTTATTTCGTTCAGCGGTCATATCACCATTGGTCCACCGTACCATCCACTTTTGAGGTTAACGCTACCAATCCATTTCAGTGTCGTCGATATGTTCAAGAGAAGTCACTCAGAGAATTCATCAACCCAACTTGTGTCTCATCCGCTGCAATACCTTCACGCTTCATTCTTTCATGACCGCCACCCTGAACCTTGTATCATCAGATCGTTTTCACCTCCACAAAATCATTTGCTCCATTTCGTGTTGTAGATGTGGGATTCATTAATGCCCTCCTACGACGGGTCACTTCTTGTCGACATCAGCTCATTATCCAAGAAGTCGACCTAGGAACAACCCTTTCAATACTTTGAAGCTTGCATGCCTCAATGGCAAGTTTTTCACTTCCGGCGACAGGTTTACATTAATGGCCTTCGACCGAAATATTTTGCGTGGTGTTCGACATCGACTCATGTATTCACACCATGTGAATTATACTATAGTACCTTGAGGGTCATCATCATCATTGGTGATTCCTCTCGCGCCTGTTAACAGCTTACATCATTGGCTGGTAATCAGGCGATGTCTTTCCATGTTCGACACCAGAACATCTTTTCGCATGGATCGACTTGTACTTTGGGTGAGATTGAACGAGTTTTGAAGACCCCAGATCTAGTTTCATCCATTCGGGCTGCAATATATTCAGGAAAATAAAGACATCAAATGTACATCATTGTTGCACAGATAATCATCCAAACCAAAGGATGTTGGCTCTACCAGAATCATCAGTTTGCTACACAGACAGTTGTCTGTCCTATGTACATGAAAATGAATTTATAAAGCTGAGCATGGGAATGCCCACCTCAGCTAGATCATGAAAATATTATGAAGATAATGTATTGTATTGTATCTTATTATAGGTCATCTTCCAGTTCGAAAATCCTTGGATCCTCATGATAGAGCATTTCACCCGACATCAAAAATATTTACGACCTCATGCTTAAGGGGGCAACTGTTATAGACATATTTGGGCACTGCAACCCCAATCACATATGTCGATAAACCAAGGGCTTCTAAGTCCCTAAAAGTTTTGTTTCATACCCTAAAGGAGCAAGGTTAGCTGATTACATCATCTCCCAGAAGTTTTCCATGAAAAACTACTCAGAACTGGTCAAAACTGAACCATACAGACTGCTTAGTGCTAAGGGTGCGATGCATCTCACCTGCCACATGCAAAAAGTGTGATGCATACTGGAAATCCCTTCTGTAGGGTGCGATGAGCGAGAGCAGACAAATGGTAGAAGCAGTTTGCTAGGTGGAGACCCTAAGAATATTCTAGAAGCTGCTCATTTGACACTTGCCTCTCTGAATTCGCCCAGGGATGAGTAAGAGATCATGAAATCTCCAAGTGGAACCAAGAACTATCAGAGAGATGACACTAATCAAAATCCCAGAAGCTGAATCACCCCCCTATAAACATCTATATATGGATCCCTCATCCCAGAGATCCAGGGGCTGGAATTTTGTAATTTGCAAGGAAGTGCTGTTGGTTTCTCTTTGAAGACATTGTTGGGTGATCTTGCTTTGTATGAGGTGAAGAGGGCTTTCATGCTGGGAGGATGGCACTGGGTCAGACCAATGGGTTGTAATCCTCTCTTCTACTACTTCTATCAATAAAGCTATTTGAGTTTTCCTCCATATTCTTGTATATCTCTGAATCTTGTATTGATATATGCATTTGTATGGTTAATATACATCTGATCCTATATTGTTTATGGTTATAGATCTCTATGCTTTGATGGTATTATGCTGCTTTGACTCTACAGGTGCTCTTTGAAGCAGGACAAGTAAGGAAGGAGCGGCGAAATTATGTCAAAGAGGAAAGGAAACGAGCAAGGAGTCAAGCAAAAGACTGAGGTTGGTACTCTCTGCTTCTTTCTCATCTATCTCTCATAAAGGAAAACACAAGTGACTTTAGTTTGTTTGTTTCTAAGATAGCTACCCGTCTTAGTGGGACTAGGAACTCTAAATAGACACTAGTTTTCCCGATAACAAATGTGTCAATTTATTTTCATATTTGTGCACTTTTGTCGGTATGGGTAATTTGTCTCTATTTTATGTTATTATTTATCTCTACTCTCATGGGATGAATTATGATTTCTGAGTAACTATTTACTCAAAAAAATTTCTTTTAAAACTGATTCATTGAATAGTGATATGTTGTGAATTTCTTTCGCATATTATTATTTAATTATTTAAGTTACTAATTAAATGATCAATATCATTTTGTGAACTTCTTCCTGAGTGTTGCTGATTGATTATTTCAATTAAGAGGTCTCAATAGGATGTGTTTGGTATTTATAATGTCAGTTAATTGAACTACTTCATTAGCTTGATATTAATTATAAGCCAGACATATTTAAATCCCTATACTTTAATTTTCTTGCTCTTAATTGGGTTAGATCTATATCTACCTAATTGAGATAGGATTAAGATAGTTCCTTTTGCTTGCATCTTAGAATAAGTTTGCATATAGATTAATTTCTACATTCTTTTAAGTCCTCTTCCCAAAGGGGAAAACTTTAGTAGTGGATTGGCTGAGCCCCAAATCAGCTTAAGGATCAATTTCTTGCCCGATCAGCAAGAGGGTTGATCTGATGTCTCTTCTCCATTGATGAATGAAAGTCATATTTTAAATCCATTGGAGATTGAGAGAAGGTAACTGGACCTAGTTGAACCAGTCGGAACCACCATTCCAAATGGAAAGGGAGCTGCTTTAAGGTCAGGACTGCGTGGTCGTCCCCCATGTTGTTGCAGCAATTTTCGAGACTTCAACATTTTGGCACTAGAAGGAGGGCATGAAACTTGTTGTCTATTGGAGTCTTTTGAATTTTAATATTTTATTTAATCACGATGGCTCCTCTTAAACTTCCAATTTGGAGTTGTATCCATGGACGTGCATCTTCCAGTACTCCACCCGAAGTGGTAAGACTTTTATCTCGGGTAAAGTTTAATGGTAATAGAAATTCTTCTACTTTTAATCATACCTTTCAATTTATTCAAAAAATTTCAAATTATGATTTTCAAGGAATTGATGAAGGCATTTTATGCTGAATTTTTACTCTCACATTTGCGGCAAAAGCTAGAAACTGGTGTCGAACTCTTCCAGTTACCTCAATTCACAGCTGGGATCAATTTGTTACAATTTTCATTTGTAAATTTGACGGCTATGATTATGAACAGTTATGTAATGAAATTGAATATCTACGAAGTTTTGAAACCGAGTCTGTTAGAGATTTTAATATTTGATTTCGTTTGAATTGTTTAAAATTTAAAGTCGAAGATAAACCTCCAGAAGAAGAATCACTAGATTGGTTTGAACATATTTATTCTCTTCCTCCCATTTCCAATCCATGTGAAATTAGTTCAAGCTTTGTTCCATCCACTTCCAACATAAATGAGAATTCCAACATGGATGTGCAATTAAATTATGATGAAGTGGTCTTACAAAGCTTGGAAAATATTTCTGTCCAAATGAAAGAAGACAACAACAATAATTTTGGAGAAAGAGCTACCTTGAAATCTGAAAATTACTTTGCATTGAATTCATAAATTCGGATCGCAAATCGACAAGTACAAGTAGCAATTAAAGTAACCAATAACTCACAAACTATTGTACAAATTTCTGAATTCTTTCATGATGAAAAAAAGCCAAAATCCGAGTAGCAAAGCAACCTTCTTCAGGAGAGCATGAGTACACAAAGGAATGATCTAGAATTTGAAATTTATAATGAACAGGATGCACAAGAGTTCTCAAACAGAGAAACTTTTATGTTCATTATTTCTGATTCTCATTTTTCCCTTTATCCTGATATTTTTACCGATGGTAATTTTTCCCTTCTTGATATTAATGAAATTTCAGAAAATACAGAGGCTGATCTAAATGAAATGTCAATTAGTTTTTATCAAGATAGAGAAACAATACTTGATCATTCTCTTGGCATTAATAAACATGTACTTTATATTCCTTCTTGTTTTGATACATTGGATGAGATCGAAGGGAAATCTAATAAGTATCGTGAAGTCATTTATGATGATTACTCTGACAATGAAGATGGTGATTTGTATTCTTCTCAAGTTAATCCTCATGAGAAAATTCAAAACACATATGAGGATGAAGAACACTTTAATTCAGAAATTATTCCAACTAATCCTCATTCTCAAGCAGCAAATTATCTTCATGATTTCTACATCCAATAAATCATTCCAATTTATGATCCATATCATGATCAAACCCTCATTCCTATTCATGGTCATAATTCTCTTTCTAATTCACAAGTTGGAGTTGGCAATCATTCAAATTCCATTATTCTGGCCAAATCTTGTGAAAAAACAATCATTTCAAAACAATCTCAATTGTGTTGTAACATTAGTTGTACCAATAGTGATTTTATTTTATTTTTGTTTCCTCACTTATTTTGTTTAAAATCATATTTAACTTCTCATTTTATTTTTCAAATTTTTTATTCTTCACGCTAGCATATTAAACATTGCACTATCGAACACTCCATTGATGCATTTCTCTATTAGGAAATTGAAGTTTCATATTATGATCATGAACATCAAAAGCTATCAATATTTCAATTTCAATCGATGCTAATTTTTTATCAAAAGCTTCTATCTTCTCAAAGGTAGTATCAACAAGAGTGTATTCTTACAATCTGACCAGCAATCTAATTCAATTAATAATCTTCCATTGTATCTAACAGATTTCCATCCATTTTTCATTAACCCACTTGAAAAATATTTGGAAAGTTTTCCTTCATGGAAGATTGTTAATAGTTTAACACTTACACATAACACTAACAATTATTTTCAAGCCTGTGAATCTAAAAGTTCATATCCACAATCTGGCCTGTTATCTTTTATTTTTAATCACTTCCAATCATTAATCGAAATCCATTCAGATTTCTGTGATCCAATTGAAATCCAGTTGAAAAGGGGATTTTAAATAAATTGCTAACAATGACTGTACATTCTACTTTCATATTTAGCTTTCTTACTTTAATAGATCTGTATTTCTATTACTAATGTTTGAACTGCACATATATGTAGGAATTAAAATGAGAGAGTGGTTACATTGGAAATATGACTATACCTAATCATTTTCATGTATATAGTTAGGATAGGAGTAGAATTAATGTAGTTAGTTTGTTTATATAGTTAATTTATTTTTAACAATTCTGCAGATAAAAATAAAACAAGCAATTAACCATTCTCATGTCATATACATGTTCAGAGAAATATTTTCTTCTCATCAGAAACTTTTTGATTTTTGCTTCCCATCTTTAAATAAAAAATTTCTTGCAGCAATACCTCTACCCATGACTACATCTCTGCCTATTTCAAATAATGTCTTCACTGAATTTAATTGAGTATGCACTTGGCACACATCACCTCAAAGCCACTTTTCTTTGTTTCAACATTTCCTTCTAAGATTTTCTTCTTAGATTGTTATGTTGAAATTTTCGATGATGCAAAAGCTTCTTGATATCATTGTTCCGTAAAATATATTACTGTCTAAGCTCACAAGCTTAATGCCAATTCGATTATTATTAATCAGTCTTACTTTTTGCTGTAAACACATGAAGCTCACGTTATCTTCCTCGTAATTTGATAAAGTGACCTTAAGGGTGTCCATTTTGTTGTGTGCACACATTTGAATCTGTGTTGATATTCTTTCATAATCAATGGTTGTATTCTATTATGATCTTTAGTTTATTATTTGATGTTGTAATATGCACCATATTTATTTACTAAAGACATTATTGAACAACCACCTTAACAATACAGACTTTGGTTAAGTTAATTTGGAATGAGCAAAGGTAATAATTACTGTTGCATTTCAAAGGGGAGCATATTTTCATTTACATTTCTAGTGAATTCTATGAATTTCATATTTCCTGAACATGAATAATTGATTTTCTTTAAGCTGATTGCACACTCTAGTTTAGAATAAATAATGAGATGATTTTGAACAAAATCTGAATTTTGAGAAATCCATGGAAGAAATTGAAGATTCATGAGATAAAATTTACAGACAATTTTCTTTCAGTATGCATTCATCAGTTCATTTTCATCTATCGTTGGTTTTTCCTTTTCCTTAGTTTATTTCTTATTCTTGTTCTATTTCATTTGTAGGTTTCCATTAATTTTTGAAACTTGAAGTAAGTAGCAAACCCATTTCAAATCCACAAAAAGTTCAGGGAAATTTTGTTTGTTGTTCATTAGAATTTGAGCATTCTTTAATTTTGCTTTCATTCATTAGAAAAGCCAATAGGCCTTTAAAACATTATCACAAAATTCATATTGGAATATTTCAACTTGACTTTCGTATCACCGATACTACGATGAATATACATTTGTGATATTCCCTTCCCGCTCATCTTAATCAATTCTTTCCTTTCAATATTACATCATCCATATCACAACTATTTGTATCGCAATATTCCATCGGAAGCGACTCTTAGCGTTTACTGATAAAAAATTGTTGATACAAGACCTTTGATGTTCTTTTACACACCTCTCTTGCAAAATTCCACAATTATGATATCGTATATCACATTTAGCATTTCACATATCCGATTGTTGACTTTGCCAATATTGCTATATTCACACAATTCCAGACCCGATATAAAATTTAAATCAAGTTCATTAAAAATATCGCGTCCATTCAATCGCAATAATGGTAGGGGCATAGGTTTAAAAGTCTCGATGTTCTGGATCCGATACGATATTAAATTCACATAATAAATTTATCGGGTCCGTTCTTCATCGCACATAGGCATATCAACAATGTTACATCATATACGTAAATTTGCTGATCGCCGATTTCTTTTGATATCCAAAACCGGTCCCACCAATTTGCCACATCATCCATCGCATCCCTGCAGTCGCAGAATAATATTGGTATTTCCGACATGACTATTTCCCAATGTCCCAATATGTCGATATCACAATTGCTTTATTGTAATTTTTATTATATAGGCTCATATCACAATTCTAATCTGCAATATGCGAAGCGCGATGTGTGATTGACTATTCCCCAATATGACGATTCTTCGATATTGCCATCACCCCATCGCATCGCATATTTTCACATAGCATATGTCCATATCACAACTTTACCACTGCAACAAATATATCGCATCACAAAACTCAAATGAAGCCTTATCTTAAGATTTTTCGATAAGATAGACTCTGATACATCCCCCTTTGCCATTAACATTCAATCGTTATGTCTCATATCGACAAAGGTAAAAATCGTGGATTGAAATTTAATTATGGTGAAGAAACTTGCGATGCGAAACATCCATTGAGGCATTGTGTTGTATAAAATATTTTTAGGTGGTAATCACTATGGTATTAAAGAAATTCATAGGAAATCTGCAACAAGATTAGATTTCTCTTCTATTTCAGTTTTAGATATTCTACTCCATATTTAAATATGAAATTTAAGACCTTCCCATCTACACATATAAATTTCATTATCTTGGATTTGGTCTTGATCCTGGACAATTTATGGAAATTGAGGTTATATGAAACTTATAATATTATGAGAACATTCATCATTGCAAGAAGCATAATTTCATTCTCATTTCTGATGGATTTGTTTTACTTTCGATTCCCTGAACACAAAGCATTATCTCCTTATAGTTTACTTCTTTCTTTGGTTTAAACAAAACAAATAATAATTTTGAGTTATAAGATTATGGTTAGTTCTGTTAGGTTCCTATACCAATAGGTTTCATATATCATGATTGACTTAATTTAGCTGTGAAATATGTACATACCTTTGCTTTCTGCAAACGTTTTTCATATTTGTAAAAAAACATAAAATTAAAAAAATGTAAAGAGGGTATGCCCTAAAAGAAAAATCAAAAGGTAAAAAGAATAAAAGATGGTAAAAAAAAAATTAATAAAAGAAAATGAACCCCAACAAAAAGAAAGACCAGGAAAGTGTGCAAGTTTAAATGCCACTACTTTTTTACTTTTGTATAATAAACAATTGTGTGCAGTTTGTCACTTATGCCACAATTTGTGAATAGTCAAACAATTTAAACTTGGCTACTTCATTTTTCAATTTCATGTTGTAGAAATAGAAAATAAAGATCTGACCAAACAGTGTAATCTTGGAAGATAAGTAGATAGGTAGAGTGAATAAAAGGAGCTCAACAGTCTAATCTAAGCCCTTGGATGTAATAAGTGTAGACTTAGATAGGCATTGCCATGTAAAAGAAAAGAAAAGTTTGAAATGGTTTGCCAGTCTAAGTGCACCCTAATAAAGAAGTAAAAATGCTAGATTAAGTAGGTAGGGTAGGTAGATGATGGTTGTAGAATAACATGTGGTGAAAGATAATGTTCAAATGTGCAAATCTTTTATTTCCAACATGAGGCAAAGACATGCAGTACATAAAAGACATATTAAGCAAGCAAAGTCAGAATAATTAACTCCCCTACTCATTTTCCCTAAATTTTTACTAATTTCCCCTAAGTACCAAGGTATTTATTAAATTAAAGGGGCTCAGGGCATTTCTTTGACATGTGGAGGGACCGGACCCTCGACCCAATAATTTATAAAGCCTAAGTACTTAAACCATTCATTAAATCATCATACCCATTCATAAATCATTTATTCCTTTGAATAAGTTTTTCCTAAAGTAAATTCTATTTTACCTAGGAAAATTACAATATTTTCCATAAAAACCCTTTTTCACTTTAAGACTAAGTTTGAATACACACATCAAATGTTTTTATACTTAGCGCTTTTTTGTTCATTATGTCATATTAACTACTAAGTTAATTATTAAGTAATTCCCCTATAAAGATTTTTCGTTCCCATATTATTTTAAATATGAAAAACCCCAAATTCTTATATATCCCGCCCCTGGGTTAAAATATAACCATAATACATTCCTAAATGGGATTAATTAGTTAATCTGCAACTAATTAAGAACTCCGACCCCGCCATATTAAATACAAGGATTAATTAACCCTCATTGTTAATTAATAGCCTCACTAGCCAATCCCGTCGCTCCCGATATGATTATATAATCGTTAATTATATTGGGTCTGCCTACATAAACCTCCGCCACTTCATAACCCTGACAATCATCCGATCCAGTCCCTGAGATCTAATGGCTATTATACATACCGCACGACCCTTTGTGACTGCATGTTAGCGTGCGATCACAAAGCGGTTTCATGTACAATACCCCTGCCACGCGTCAACCGTTCTATGGAATCACTGGCTCAAGGCTAAATACCGCCCCTCCCCATAAGCGGTGCGATATAAACTTCTTACCACCTTCTAGCTAAACGACAGAACATCATGTCGTTCTCCGCTATTGTTAACCCGCCAATATAAACCATTTACCCTTTTAAACATAAAAACCCCAGTTTTGCTCATTTTCACCTGATTGTGCAGTAAAACCCTATGTAACCCATTTGTGCCACCGAAAGCCTCTGTTAACCGATTTGAGCATGGTTTACCTCCCGAAAAGCATTCTGGAGTCACCCTGCATACCTTTCAAGCTCCAATGAAACCCTTTCGACCTCCCCTACAAACCAATGCTTTCTTAACAGTTTGTTTTGTTTTACAGATGATCAGAAGACTACAGCCTTGGATAAACAGTATTAATACTAGTCATAAGACCTGTTTACTCCAAGATTGTTATTAGGTCCATTCAAACAGAGATGGAAGATAAAACATATAGTAAAAGGACAAGCAAAGGAAACATGAAATTAGACGATTTATTGTTGAAACAGACAGTAAAAACCTAAACTACACAGGGAAGGAAAAAGGACATACTAAAGAATAGTCAAATTGTATCAGGGTTAAAGTGTATCAGATTGAAGACTAAGTCAAGTAAATCATCTAGCATGAAGATAAACAGCAGGGAAGACAATTACAAAACAGAGCATACAAATTCATGTCAAAGTGAAGACAGATGAAAAAATAAAGTGGTAAAAGTAAAAAGTAAACAATAAACAGTAAAAATAAACATGAAGACATTAAGGGTTAAAAAAATATGAAAAAAATTTCACCAGCTACAATGAAGTTTATCCAAAGTAAAAGTGAAAAACAGTTAAATTAAATTCAAGGTTAAAAGATGAAATCAGAGCAGAAATGGTACATTCTTCAGAAATTTCTTGTTTAAGTCATAGTTTTGTAGAAACTATTGTAGCCAATCCAGGAAGTATTTTTCAAAACTAGAGGAGGTTTTTGTTCCTAACAGGCTAATCTACATAAACCTATCTCACTTTTTACACAAGTATTACCAAACGGGAGATAAGTGCATGTCTTCACAACCTATTTTTCAGTTTGTGCAAAGTCTTGTTATTGACATCTTTTTACAGAGCATATTGTGAACAGCTGGAGCTGAATTTTGGGAAACTGAGAGAGGTTTATCTCAAAAAAATTTGTATCTACAATAACCTCTTTCATGTTTTACATATCTATCACGTATTGAGATATACAAGCGTATCATCGGACCCTAAGTTTGCAGAATTTCTGGGGCAGAATGCACAAAGGAAGGATGTAGTTAGTGACTGAGATGCCTTATCATCAACTAAGAGTTTCTATCAAATTCGACTTTCTCTTCTTTGTCACCATAAATCCATAAAAATAGTGCCAAATAGATTCATTAGTTTTGAATGTCCTTCATTTAAGTTTTATTATTGTAAAAGAGTTAGAGATATTTGTAAGCCAATCTTGATATTTTTTCAAGATATTTCAGTTAAGAAATTGTATAAATACTTCTTCATTTGAAGTATTTTGGGTGGATTCTTAGACATTGCTGTAAAACTGATTATTTTGGAATAAAGTGTTGTTGGAAAAATTTTGCATCGCTGGCTGGATGAAGAATTAATGCAAAGGACTTTTCACAGGATTCATGTGTTGAACATCAGACAAATAAGTATCTTATATCTCATGTGCTAATGTTTTCTTGTTTATTATATCAATTATGTTTCATATCTGAATATTAAAACGAAAAAGAATAATTCAGAAAGTGCTTAAGTACAATCTGTCTTCAATCGTTTTTGTTCTCAATGTTTTCTTCTAAACTAGCATAAACAGTGAATTCTTAATTGCCCCTGTTTCCTATTTTAATCATTTAGTAAAGAATTTTTGATTGTTCTTTATTGGTGATTAGTCAAGTTCTCTTCTCTTAAAATATGTTGAAGGATTCTTAATTTCCCTTCATCCCTTTTAAGTCCATCTCATCTTTTCAAGTCCCTATTTGCTCCCTGTTTAGCTATCTTGCCCTGTGAAGCCATCCTTTGTTGAGAAACCAAATCCAGTTGAGCCATTTTCTTTGACTCCATTAGCCCAATGGAATAAACTATTCAGTTATACCCCTCTGCCACTAAATTTCACCACCAAATCCAATCAAATCTCAAAGATTTCATAACTAGCCTAAAACCTTATAAAACAAAGCTAAATCTAAAAGAGAGAGTTCTCTCTAGGTACAGATTGGCTAGATTCTATACCCAAAAGTTGGTTTGTGATTACCTCGGACCCCTTTCCCCTTCTTACAACTTCTGGGAAAATCTGAGTGATAACAAGTTCAACTTTTTCATGCTTTTGATTTTAATTAAAAGAATAAGTTAGCTAGCATTGGAGAAGATGATACCTCACGGGTAAGATTAAATGCAATTCTCCAATGGTAAGTTTCATATACCCACTTTCAATTATTTTCATTACTTTACTTTAGTTTCAATTTTTGTTTTTAAATTTTGCTAATATAAAAATCTGTTTTGCAGCTCTTCATAAAAGCTTTCAATCCTCCACCATATCAGATTTTGAAGCCCTATACTCTTTTCTTGGTTTGTTTTCAAGAAGCAACGATAATCTTCGTCAAAACAACTACACTAGGAAGTTTCTGAACCTTTAGTTTGTTTCTTTAAGCATTCATTTTATTATAAAATGATTAAGAT
This sequence comes from Pinus tabuliformis, assembly GCA_031772625.1. Classification (NCBI taxonomy): domain Eukaryota; kingdom Viridiplantae; phylum Streptophyta; class Pinopsida; order Pinales; family Pinaceae; genus Pinus; species Pinus tabuliformis. Next base: position 1,259,234,086 of record CM062804.1, read on the forward strand.
GATTCTTTGAGACAAAAAGATTGACACCAAATAGAAATTTTTTCATCGTGGCTGAATTTTATCATCACAGCTATCTGAAGCCTAAAACGCCTATAACCCCGCAAGGTAAAATTTATCTGAATCTCGACATAAGAAGGAATGGTTACATGATTTTTTTCTTTTACTTCATTTTGTTGAGACATTGGTATAAACATTATTGTTGGAGTTTATCTTTTTAAAAAAAAAACTAAAACTTGGATTTTCCTTTCTGCTCTTACCTTTATTATTTTTATTTGTTTGTTGATTTCTTTTATCAATTCAGATTAGGAATTCTTTTCCTTTTATTTTTCAATTTTGATTTCAGTGACTTTGCCATAATTTTTATGAAATACCTTTTTGTTACCTAACAATGGTCGGCATACGCAGAAAGATAATGATAATAGTCTACTATTGACTTTTTCTTAAATCTCTTAATAAAGATTGTTTTTCTTGTTATAAAGGTAGACATACTTAGGGAAGAGATTACAAAACAAGAGAAGTTGACAAAGTATCATAAAATCTGAGAAATTTCTTTTTCATCAAAATTGTAATTATTTTTGAGATTTCAATATTTTATTAAGATCTTTCAAAATTCTATTATAGGTTAAGAAAAGTTATTTTTAACCAAGTAAAGACACTTTACAACGAAACACCTTTAACTCTGAAATTGTCATTCTTAACTCTTAAGAATTCAATAATTCTCCCTCTCCAAAAAGTCTTGTTTTTCTAGAGCGTAATCCAAAAATATATTTAAACTTACAAGATAAGAGGTCTCATCATGAGCCTGCTTACCATGATCATAGGGGAAAAATAAGCTGGCATTACCAACACTGCTAAACAAACCAGGGTAATGGCTTATGATTGCAAACAATTATAAGACAAGGGGTCTCATCACGAGCCAGCTTGTTCAATTCAATTATAACCAGTGAATGGAATTGTCAACTATCTGGCTACCAAACCAGGACAATGGCTTTTAAGAAATAAAAAATAAAAACAAATACAAAAAAAATAAACATATATAAATGGATTTATCTCTAGGTCAATAATTCTTAAATAGATGGGATTCTGAATCGTTGATGATTAAAAGGTAACCCTATCGAGACTATAGATGTTTGCTGGCAGCAGTGGCTCTACCTGTGACAAATGAATATATTTTAAAAGCTAACGTTGTAAAGTGGCCCCTGCTTTATCTCTACAGCTAATTAAAGATTGATATGGAGTTATGAGATATTTTGATTTATGAGGAATTTTAAAGAAAATTACAATTAGATGATTCTTGTTTTTATTCAGGCTAATGAACCTAGTCAAACATTTCAAAAATAATTCTCTCTTCTTTAATTACTTTTACTTTAATTTTAAGAAAATCTCATTCATATAAAATAGAGATAACTGGTTCTTCTCCCTTGTGTCACCATTGTTGTGGTAAAACATAACCCCCCCATATTTTTTATTTTATGTACTCAAATAATGGGGACCCTTTCTATAAATTTTTTGCTAAGAATCATTTTGATTTTCATTTAAGATTGTTTTACAATTTTATCATTTTTTATTATTATTTTCATCGGATTTGTGTTTTAATTGTTTCATTGAATCCTACTTTTCACAAGCTTTCCATCGATACTTGTTTCGACTCATTTGGTCAACCGGGTTGTAAATGGCACTCCTTTGAAGTTTGATCGTTTTCTCGCCAGGACTAAAAATGTAAATAACTGTATAATATTTCAATTTTCGTAGCTAATTAAGTTCAATAGTCAATCATTGTAAATATTGACTTTTAGTTAAATTTTATTAATTTTTCATTTTTCCACTAACGGTCCTACAAAATGACCCAGCTAAATCATACATCAGATGAAAACGCATTTCAGGATCTTGGTAATTTACTCCAATTTATTATTATAAAACAAATTGCCAAGATCAGAACCCTAAAATTGAAAAAAGGTTGAAGTCCAATTTGTGGGACCATTAATTCATGTGGGCCCCACTTTACCTCCCTTCTCCTCCTCCTAAATAAATTTGCGATAAAAATTGCGATTGCGAAATAGCAATATCGCGATTTCGCATATCGCAATATCACTAAGCACCTCGACTAAACGATTTGTGATTTTGCGATTTAGTTTTATGCGATGGTTAAAAAACATTTTAACATAAGTTTTGGTTCACTCCTTATGCCTCCCGTCCCTCCACCTCACTCACCCTCACGTCACCCCACCTCACACTCCACTCACCTTATCCCTCCATAAACTCACGTGAGCCTCCTTATAACTCCATCCCTCACCTCCACTATCACTTATTTATAATAGGTTGATTCTAATGGTTTGTTAAAATATTATATTTATATTATAATATTAATATATTATAATTTTAATATAATTTAAATTATAATATAAATAAAATATAATAATATTTTAATTAGTTTTTAAATTTTATTTAATTCTGTTAATAATTAATCTGTAAATCATTTAGATTAATATCATAATTAAAATTAGATTAGCATTAATTAAAATTAATTGTATATATTAGTTAACTAATAATTAAGTTAGAATTAATTATTAAATAATTAAAATCTAATTTAGGATTAGAATTTAATTAATAAATTTTAATTTTTGGGCTTAGGCAACAGAATTTCCAGAATTCTCCCAGATTTGACTCATCAACTTTGGAAACTCATAGATTGAGTTTTACTTGGCCAAATGAGGCCCAGGATGGCTCATTGGAAAGATAAAATCATGGAAAACATTTCTGAGGAGGTTTAGTTAATTGATTTTCTCATTTATTGAGTCTAAAATCCAGCTGAAGATCAAGCTTTGAATTTTGAATAAAATTAATTTTCCTGAGTTTTATTTTCTGCATTTTCATTTGCCCAAGCCTCTTCTGAATGAAAATCCATTCGTCAATTATATCCTTGGCTAATTAAATCATAATAGGCATCAATAGAAAGCTTATATTTCATTTTCAATTATTTATTTAATTGAATTTGATTAGATTTGTTTTAATTCTAGATTTGGCATTTTGATTTTATTTTTGCATTTTAATTGTGTTTTGATTTGTTTTTTAGAAAAACAATTGAAGAGATGAGTAGAACAAGATCTCAATCAATGAGAAGGCTCCAGCAATACAAGAATGGAATTTTGAGCCAATAAAAATGGATTAAACAGATTTCTTCTTCAACAAACTTTCCTAGTTTGAATTCCTTTGTAAATATTATAAATAGCAGATTGCAAAATGTAATAAGGGCTTCTCTCCTCTGCAATTCTGGAATTCTAAAAGCACATATGTAATAGGGATTTAGAGTTGTATGTGGGAGGAGTAAAAATATCAGATCTGGAGATTATTGAGTTTTTTCTTTTACATTCTGAGTTATGTATAATGAACAGAGTTTGCACTATTGTAGCTCTACTTTTGAATTCAGAAACTCAGGCACTGTAAAAGACTGTTGGAGACCGGAGCTAGAGAATGGATTCAATAGAATTGGTATTTCGAATACTATTATTTTAAATACTTGTTTCATTTTATGATGACAGGAATGTGTCAATTTACTTTCATATTTGTGCACTTTTGTTGGTATGGGTAATTTGTTTCTATTTTATATTATTATTTATCTCTGCTCTCATGAACTGAATTCTGATTTCTGAGTAACTATTTACTCAAAAAATTGTCTTTTAAAACTGATTTGTTGAATAGTGATATGTTGTGAACTTCTTCCGCATATTATTATTTAATTATTCAAGTTACTGATTAAATGGTTAATATCATTTTTTGAACTTCTTCCTGAGTGTTGTTGATTGATTATTTCAGTTAAGAGGTCTCAATAGGATGTGTTTGGTATTCATAATGTCAGTTAATTGAACTACTTCATTAGCTTAATATTCATTATAATCCAGACATATTTAAATCCCGATACTTTAATTATCTTGCTCTTAATTGGGCTACATTTATATCTGCCTAATTGAGATAGGATTATGATAGTTCCTTTTGGCTTGCATCTTAGAATAAGTTTGCATATAGATTAATTTCTACATTCTTTTAAGTCCTCTTCCCAAAGGGGAAAACTTTAGTAGTGGATTGGTTGAGCCCCAAATCAGCTTAAGGATCAATTTCTTGCCTATCAGCAAAAGGGTTGATCTGATGTCTCTTCTCCATTGATGAATGAAAGTCATATTTTAAATCCATTGGAGATTGAGAGAAGGTAACTGGACCTAGTTGAACCAGTCGGAACCACCTTTCCAAATGGAAAAGGAGCTTCTTTAAGGTCCGGACCGAGTGGTCATCCCCCATGTTGTTGTAGCGATTTTTGATGCTTCAACATGATTGCAATTACTAGCTTAGCCGAACCCGAATCCTAATAACAGACCAGTCCAATTGGTACAGATTATTGAAAACCCAGAGTATGAGATTAAGCAGAAAGAATGTAATGAGCTCAGATTGAGGTTAGGGCATTTCATCACCCCCGAGGAAAATAGGGACCAGCCTTCAATTGAAAATGTAACTCCACTTGTACATTTTCCACCACCTGTAAATAATACTGAACCAAAGCAAGGGGAAGAGATAGATCAGCATGATGACCCTAGAAAAATTATAGTCACTTCTCCTCCATTCCCCGAAAGACTAACGATGCCTAAACTGATCGCCTACCCTGATTTTGATCTTGTAGGGGAACGAAAAAAATTCTGTATTAATATTTCTCTCCTCCAGGCCATTCAATACATTCCCATCTATGCCAAAACTATCAAAGAAATGTGTGTAAGGAAGCCTGTGAGGAAGGTAAAAACCTCACCCACTATCCATGTTGTAGGAACCTTATCCGATTTACTCTTGGGAGAGGAAACTCCAATAAAGTACGAAGATCTTGGAAACCCCATAGTAACAGTTCAGATATATGGCCGCTCTTTTCCAAATACACTAGTTGATCTAGGAGCCGCCATTAACATATTAACAACAGAAACTTGTCAAGCACTTGGTATTATCCTGATATGAGAGGGATATACCCACAACTATGTACACACCACATCTATACAAATAAGGATGCTCGACCCATCTAAAAACCTCAACGGAGGTTGAGTCCACCCCTCAAGGACATCGTGAAAGAGGAATTGCAGAAGCTGCTAGATGTAAATTTTATTTATCCTATCTCGGACAGTAAATGGGTCTCTCCATTGGTGGGCGTCCCTAAGAAAAATGGGAAGTGGCGTATTTGTGTAGACTATCGGGAGCTAAACAAGGCAACACAAAAATATCACTCCCCCCTCCCATTCATTGGTTAAGTCCTCGATACGTTGGCAGGGAAGAAGTTCTTCTCCTTTTTAGATGGTTTCATTGGCTACAATCAAATTCAAATTGCCCCTGAAGACCAAGATAAAACAACCTTCACCTATCCCTGGGGCACATTCGCATACATGGTATTGCCATTTGTCTTGTGTAATGCCCCAACCACGTTCCAGAGAGCTATATTCAGCATTTTTGCTAATCTAATAAATGAATGACTTGAGGTATATATGGATGACTTTACTCCATATCGGGATGACTCTGATTAAGCATTACAAATGCTAGAAAAGGTCTTAGAATGATGCATTGCTACCAGGTTATGTTTAAGCAATGTCAAGTGTAACATGATGATGACCAAGGGTGTGATCCTAGGACATTATATCTCCGCAGCAGGAATATAGGTAGATCCAGCAAAAATACAGGTAATTCTTTTATTGCCTACCCCCTGCATTCAAACAGAGGTACGTAGCTTCCTGGTATATGCAGGTTATTTACGTAGGTTTATTAAAAAAGAATTCATAGACTGCTACACCCTTATATGCCCTAACTGGAAATGTTGATTTCAGTTCGTCTGACAAGTGTGACACAACTTTTGCAGGTATAAAGAAACTAGTCTCAACAGCACCAGTATTACATGGACCAAACTGGAATCTGCCTTTCCACATCTCCATGGACGCATCAGATGTAGCTCTAGGCGTTGTCCTCATCCTGGAGGAGGACACGAAACCTTATGCTATATATTATATTAGCAAAAATCTCACTTCTACAGAACTTAATTATATAGTGACAGAAAAAGAATTCTTAGCTGTTATTTATGCAATAAACAAATTTAGACACTATATAACCAGTTATCAAGTCTTTTTGTATGTCATTTGGTATTTAGCTAATAAACCGATCACAAATGGTCGAGTAACATGGTGGCTATTGCTTTTGTAGGAGTTCGACATTACCATTAAAGATCGTCCGAGGAAGGAAAACCCAGTTGCTGATTTTCTATCTCGAATCCCGAAGGTGAATGATCCACTGGCGGTAGATGACCAATTTTTGGATGAACACATGTTTGTCATGGTAGTCAAGACGCCATGGTACGCAGATGTGGCAAATTATCTGGCAGTAGGGAAGCTACCTAAACATTTGACGACAAGAGAAAGAAAACTGATCATTCAGCGCAGTGTCCGGTTCTCTTGGATAGGCGAATATCTTTTTCATACAGGCGCCGACATGTGTATACGCAGATGTATCCGCAAGGATGAGATCCATGACATTCTGAAGGCTTGCCATGACGAACCTTGCAGGGACATTTTGCAGATCGAACGACAGGACATAAGGTATTACAAATAGGTTATTATTGACCCACTATTTTTAAGGATGATAAAAAATATGCCCAGGCCTGCGATAGTTTCCAAAGGATGGGTCGGCCTGGCCAATTTGATGAAATGCCTCTGCAGCCCCAATTAGTCATAGAGCCCTTCAAGCATTGGGCATTGGACTTCGTGGGTCCATTCCATCTGCCATCCAATCAAAAGGCCTACATACTGGTAGCCACGGATTATGTGACAAAATGGGTGGAAACAATAGATTTACCAAGAGCCACAGAGGAAGCAGTGATTAACTTCCTTTTTGGGCTATTTGTGTGGTATGGATTACCGCGAGAAGTGATCACAGATGGGGGAAAGCAATTCACAGGGCACAATATTACTGCCACTCTCAGAAACCATCATATTATGCACAAGATCACTTCTCTGTATCACTCGCAGGCAAATGGGCAAGTCGAAAGCACCAATAAGATTATAGAAGTGATTCTGACCAAGACAGTCTCAACACATCGATGAGATTGGGCTGCTAGACTGACAGAGGCCTTGTGGGCATATCATACGACTTGGAGGAATACTACTCAATACTCTCCATACAGGCTTGTGTTTGGTAAGAAACCAATTTTTCCAATCGAATTCGAAATAAAGACTCTAAGAACAGCCCAAGAAGTGGGGCTAGATTTAACAGAAGCCCAAACCAAGCGTCTTCAGTAGATCAACGAACTAGATGAGGCTCGAGTACTTTCTTTGCAACAAACTTCAATAATTCAGCAGCAAAGGGAAAAATGGCATGATAGCCTTATCAAGAAGAAAACATTTCAAAGAGGGGATTGGGCACTTCTGTACAATTCTAGATTCTAGGACTTCCCAAGCAAGTTGCAAACAAGATGGCTCGACCCTTATGAGATTCAAGAAGTGCATAATAATGGTACTCTTACCTTGACTACCATCGATGGATCCAGCCATTCTTTTAAGGTAAACACGCATCAAGTGCACCTATATCATCAACCACTTACTAAGGAGTCTTTCTGCGAGCAGGTACGCGAGGACCCCTCCATGAAAATTCTATTTGCAGGGAATAAGGACCCAACAACTTTTCCTTAAAAAAATGAAGTTTCTTGAGAAATTGTAAATAATGTACATACCCTTTTTAGGCATTACCATGTAAATATGAATTTTTTTTAGGAAGTTTCACAAAGTTTGGAAGTTTTTTTTTCCTCTTTTTATTTTTTTCGTTGTTCAAACAATTGAACGTCTGTTGTTTAATTGATTGAACAACACATTTTCTTATTTTTGTTTTTTTTTTCGCTGTTCAAACAATCGAACGTTTGTCGTTCAATTGATTGAACAACACAATTTCTTCTTTTTGTTTTCCGTTGTTCAAACAATTGAATGTCTGTCATTCAATTGATTGAACATCACATTTTCTTCTCTTTTTTTCGTTGTTCAAACAATTGAATGTCTGATGTTCAATTGATTGAACAACACATTTTCTTCTTTTTGTTTTTCGGTGTTCAAACAATTGAACGTATGCGGTTCAATTGATTGAACATCACATTTTCCTCTTTGTTTTTCTCGCTGTTCGAACAATTGAACAACTGTTGTTCAATTGATTGAACAACACAATTTGTTTTCATTGTTCAAACTATTGAACGACTGTTGTTCAATTGATTGAACAACGCAATTTGTTTTCATTTGTTTTTGTTGTTCAAACTATTGAACTACTGTCGTTCAATTGATTGAACAACACAATTTGTTTTCATTTGTTTTTTTCGTTTTTCAAACTATTGAACGACTCTTGTTCAATTGATTGAACAACACAATTTGTTTTCTTTTGTTTTCATTGTTCAAACAATTGAACAACTGTCGTTCAATCGATTAAACAACACATTTCATTTTTATTTTGTTTTCATTGTTCAAACAATTGAACGACTGTCGTTCAATCAATTGAACAACACATTTCATTTTTATTTTGTTTTCCTTGCTCAAGCAATTGAACTACTGTCGTTCAATCGATTGAACAACACATTTCGTTTTTATTTTGTTTTCATTGTTCAAACAATTGAACGATTTCCGTTTAATCGATTGAACAACACTTCTTGTTTTTTATTTATTTTCATTGTCCAAACAATTGAACGACTATTGTGCACTTGAGTGAACAACACTTTTTGTTTCTCTTGATTTCACTGTGCAAACAATTGAACCATTGCCATTCAATCGATTGAAAAACACTTTTCATTTTCTATTTTGATTTCGTCATTCAAACGATTGAACGATTGCCTTTCAAACGATTGAACGTTTGTTGTTCAATTGATTGAAAAACACCTTTTAAGACGATAAATTGTGAATTTTCCTCATTTTTTTTTCTCATTATGCCATTCTCTCTTCTTCTTTTGTATTGCAAATAAACACCATTTGAATTGATTTGTGCCTCTTCTAAGGAAAAATGGTAATAATAATATCATTGTGAATTCTAAAGCCTTTTGATGGTTATCTTTATTCATAAGCTAATACGATGTGTCTTTATAATGATTGCCTGAACATCTTTTCTTTTGGACACATCATGAAATGATTCATTATTCTTAATCCATGTTGGCTTATGTTTATAATCCCAAATGGATAAAACTAATTGATGTAATAATAAGGGGATAAGAGTATAACACTTTCATCGGCATCTTTTTACTTCTTACACCATCACTGGCTCTTAAGGAGAAAATGAGCCTCCCTCTTTTTACAATAAGAATTGAAAAAGAAAAACGGAAATGGTAAAATATGAAAATGCTTAAAAAATTGTCTAAAGAGGATATGGGGTCTCATTACGAGCCAGTCTACCTTGATCATAAGGATGTAATAGGTAACATTCCAATTTGGCCACCAAACCAAGGCAACGACCTTCTTGATAATTAAATATGTCAGAAGAACAGGGGGTCTCATAACGAGCCAGCCTGATCACTTTTTTACACCCTGGTGAGTGGCACTATGGTTATCTGGTCACCATGCCAGCATAGTGGTCTTTTTATGACAAAGAAAAGAAGAATTAACTGTAAGAAGGACTTTGGCTCATTTGGGGGGGTTAAAAAGCAACCCTTTCGAGGCTATGAATGCCTACTGGCAGCAGCAGCTCTGCTTGTGGTATTGGAGTATCACCTTATATTGCCATATGTCATTTAGCTGTTATCACCTATGGATTTGTTTCTAAAGAGAATTTCCATTTGAGCAGCACTTTTACAAGCCGAATAGCATGGTGACTTTAATATATATTCATTATATTCCATATGTTCAATCATTAAATGACAATCATTAAACACATACCGCCGATTATGCTAATGTGATTAATACTGCTCACGATGAAGATCTTTGACATAATGAATTAAAAATAGCTGATTTTCGATTTGGCCAATTCACATCCAATGACGAATATTACTTAATTTCTTTACTAATTTGCGTGTTGTGTTTTTTTTAGATTGGTTGTCGGCATTTATTTCGCATCAATGAATTTGCTTGCTTTTTGCGTGCTGAAAGGACGTGGACGCCCTTTTCTCGTCAGAGGAGGGATGGCCTGCGTATGCACGACATGTGTCACTGTTATGGATAACTGTATGACAATCATTTGGATTACCTCCAGAGTACGAACTACATGATGAGTATGAATGTGTAATAATTAGCAGAAATTTCCGATTGGATGAAGAATGACAACCATTATGGCAGGCATGCGAACTTACGATCCTGCGTTAAGTATGGCTGGCAGGATGAATGACTTAATTAAATATGATAATAATCATCCAAACAACATCATTTCCCTATTAATTGTTGTAACATACATTGCTGTTGTTCTGAATTACAGAGGTAAAACACAATTGCATACAGGTGAACCAGCCTCAGGTGCAGCAGCCATGGGCGGAAGAGCTATCCGGAGTGAACCTCCAGTGCTGATGGTATCGGATCAAGCTCGCGCAATCCTCGAACGCACTGGTTGGCTGCAATATTTAAATAGATTGCAGGGATTTCATGAGGAGCTAATGTTGGAATTTCTGCAGAATCTGCAGAACGGTAGCACAGTGGTAAAAGGCATAAGCATGATGGTTTCTGAAGAAGTCCTAGTCAAAGCCACTGGACTTCTGGCTGAGGGGGTGAAATGGACAGATAAACATGTCCTTCTATACAGCGCAATTGAAGTATTTCGAGATCCGGGCAAGCAGTTGGTACGAACAAGGAAAGGAATTCATCCTTCGACGTTTCACCAGTCGTGGCAAGAACTGGCGGTCATTGTCCAAAGATACATTACCTGTGACGGTCAACACAATGTGGTAAAGCCACAACAACTGAAACTTCTAACCATTTTAAAACAAATAATTTCAGTTAATTTACCATTTTATCTGAATTCCCTGTTACATGATGTTGCCCGACGAGTAAGGAAAGCTAAATACCCACATAGTGTAGTCATCCATCATGGGTTAATTAAATTAATTATCACAAATAGATTGGCCCAACAACAATTAACGTGGGACAATATCATAAATCCTATCTTGGCTCCACCCCTGGAAAATGCGGTAACAAAGCAACAAGGGCCAAGAACCCCAGGCTCGAGAAGAACACTAAAGAGAAAGAACTCCTCTGCACCCTTAGAACCAGCAAAGTGTAGGCACTCTGTGCGAGTGAAAGCCCACCAACGCATCCCAATTCAAGCAGAGGAAGCTGGACCATCCCGCACACCACCTCCTAGGCCGCAAAATCACCCTTTACAAGACTATGAGGAGGAAGTGGTGAGGGTATTGGAAAATATGGGAATGTTTACCGAAGCTAGAGAACAACCAGGGAGCATTGAAAAACATAATTATACCCCTGACCAGTCTTCCCCTACTGACAGCCCTGGTCGTGAACAAACCCATCCATTTACTGATGCCATGGAGGAATTGAGGGAATCAATTCCTTCTATGGAAACACCCCTCGAAGCCGAGGTACATGAAGGAGAGGCCAGCAGAGAAGAAACTCAGATAGTAGGCACTGGTCCAGTGGACCCCCTGGCTGAAGGAAACACTGAAGATGAAAACCTAGGAGATGCTAATCAACTAGGTGTACCCCCTTTTTGAAGTCTCCTGAGGACGAGGCCTACCCAGGAGAAGAATCAAAGAATGATAATTATTTAGGAGATACCATTGCATTGGGATCTCCTTAAAAAGAAATACATAATAACGACGAGCTAGAAGGAGAAACTCCACCAGGATACACAGTTCCACTTGGAAACATCCCTGATGCTGACATAGTACAGCCTGTACAAGAACCATAGGATAACGCAACCAACCCATTGTCAGATGGAGGTCCTAGAGTAAAGAAGTCCTACAAATATAGGCTTAGAAATATGCTAAGAAAGTATAGAAAATAGAAGCAAGTAATTAGGCAACTGAAACATTGGTTAAAAGAGGCAACCAAAACCAGGAAATTGAAAGTGGAAATGGAAACTACAACAACACAAACAGAATAATGTTTTGGGAAGGATGCTGAGACTCAAACAGAGTTTCTTGTGGTGTATCCAAAAGAAACCCAGACTGATCCATGTATGATAGAAGACACTGCCATGCAAACTAAGGACCCTTGTGTCTTTTCACAGGGAGCCCAAATGGACCACCCCACTATGGATATTGTTGTCCAAACAAATATTGAAGAAGATGTTCGAATTGATTGTATAATTAAAGAAGAAGCTGAAGCTGCTGTGCAGACAGATCCTACAAAGACCTAGGCTGGAGAGGCCCAAACAGATGAGACACCCCCTTACACCCCCTTGGTAAGAGAGGCCGTCATCAGGAAATTAGAGAATGAGCTACTGACGGTTCAACAAGAACTGGCTCAGCACAAAGAAAAGGTGGTCCCTTTGCATGAACATCAAGGGTTGAGGAAGAATTTTGAAGCACTTACCATGACTGAAGATGAGACCTTTTCTCAGTATAAGGCTGAGAAAAAGAAGGTTGAAAGACTAAAGGGTAAATTACAAAAGGCTAGAGAGAAAATGGAGACCATCTGCTCTCTTTATTTAGACACCCTATCATGCCGAGCCCCTGCCACAAATTATGCCTTATTTCTCATGGAAAGATACATCCTGCTAAAATTTAAGGCCGCTAAGGCTGCGAAATCGGTAGAGATCAAAACCACCCCAGAATTTATCAAATGCTTTAGAGAGCACGATGAGAAGGTTCAACACCTCCTCTGTGAACTCTATATGCATAATTTCTTTTTAGAAGATGACAGGGACAACCACCCTGGCCCTTTTATAGGAGATATCCAATTTCAGGCATTCCTCTCATTTGCTACCAACCAACTCAAGTGGGCCAAGGCTCACAACACTTTCAGAAAATGTGAGTATGGCATTGACCTATGGGTCAAAGGGGAGCCTACACAGCCATTACTCCTATCTGTCAGGCATAAACAGTTTATGCAGCGAGCCGGTGTTGTAGGCAAATTGGGGCCACTCCATACCGATATCATTCAGGCCAGAAAGGAATATTTCCAGGACATTAAGGAAGAAGCCTTGTCTGCATCAAGATATAGGTGGGAAGTCTCCAGTAACACTGTGAGGAACTGAGAGCCATTTGGATATTGAAACTTCAAAGCCGCCTCTTCTCGTTTCTATAAATATAGTAATATGATTTTAACGATGGGGCCTGATTGGATAGGATGTCGTTACAGACCCCCAATCATATGGTATCCTCCTGATCAATACCGCAGTGACTATAACTTGAAGGATCAAGAGGTAACCCAGGATTTCGCTGTCCTTAAGTAGAAAAATGGTTTTAGGAATTACAAGGAGGAGGTATATCCTACTTATTCCCTAACTCAATTGCATTTAGACTACTCGCTTGCATGTGGACATGCAACAAGGTAAGCTAGGGAGTATGTTGGATTAGGAAAAAGGTATGATTTCTCTTCGTAAAATGCTTTATTTACCATTCATCCTTATATGATTATCTCTGTTTATAGATTAAAATGAGGAAAATATCGGCTAAAGTTGGATGAAAGCATTTGGTGACAAAATATACAAATCTAGCACAAGAAACTTATTTTTTGCTATCTTTGTGTGCAGAGTTGCGGACTGGGCAAAAGTCGTTCAGTTGACAGAACAACACGAGGCCATAAAAGGGAAAAACTACAACGTCTTTGGAAGACAAGGCAATGGGAGATCAACTTGAACAATGCTATTTTATCACATGATTAGATTATGTATTGTGAAATCCTCAGGATCCCTTGATCCTGAGCATTCGCTTTTATCTAGTTACTCTTTTATGTTATATATAGGGCCGAAAGGAAATTAGAGATAGTTTAGACTTTGATAATCTATAATTATTCTTTTTGAAAACATATATGTTGTTATCTCAGTGACTCTATAAGTTTGTACTTGCATTAATGAAAGAAGGTTGTGTTTGATACATATTCATATTCTGAGTTCTTATTAAGCGGAGGCTTCTAGCGAATCTGGGCCCAGTAACGAGAAGTTGTACTGCTCCCTTGCGTTATAGTCTTTATATTTAGTCTTTTCTATTGATTTAATGTTCAGTCATTGGTTATTTCATTTATCGTAAAGATTTGTGATATTGGTTCATACTACTATTCAATTAGATTCAGAGTGAAGCCGTGTGACATACTTAAGTAGTGCTTTGATTGGAATGAGTAAATTAGTGTTAATAGCAGATTGTTTTTCATTTCGATTGATGTTATCATAGATCTTAGAGATCATGCTAATTAATTTCCACAGGTTGCAATATAGATCATTTGCTATTTAGAAACCATTCATTGCTATTTGTCGTTCAATTGTTGTTTGTTGTTCAATTACTGATTGTCATTCAATTGTTGTTTGTTGTTCAATTACCAATTGATGTTCAATTACTGTTGTTGTTCAATTGAGAATTGCAAGTTAACTTGGGTTGCTATAGATTAACAATGTTTTTCAATAGTTATAGTTTCTTTCCTTGATTGAGTAAGTTAGCCTTAAGTCTATTTGAACAATTCCAAGTGTGATTCTTATTTGCATTAAGTTTCAATTGATTTCGAAACAAGTTGCATAGAATTGCAGAGTATGTTAAGAGTATTTCTTCCATAGATAGTTCTTTCCAGAATTGTATGAATTGAATTGAAGAATTAGTCATTAGTGATTGCAACAATTCCTCATTAGATAACCTCTAGATTCACTACATATACTATGCTAACACTCTTGAGATAAAAAAGAATTACCTCGAGTTGACAACTAATGTAGGGATTGAGATTGCTTGTAAAAAGACATCTTTGTGAGCCAACAATGGCCAAGTGCTAGAACCAAGTTTTGGGGTCCCTTGGTGCTTATGTAAATCAATGGAAGAGGTTGATCATTTATTGGACAGTGGGGATTCAATAGTGGACCCCCCATTGCTAGGTCAACAAGGGGAGGGGGAATATGTGTTTATATTATGGTTGACAGGACATTAGAGTGTATCGTGTTCATTGGTCGGGGGTAGTGTAACTTTGTGTGGGAACCATGATAGTGGACCCCCTTTCCATATCAGTAGGGGGGGTTGAATTTAAATCTGATTCATTAGTTAATCATACTTTTGGAGCCCTAGGATAAGGGATAAGGCCAAAAATGCCAAAAAGATTGAATCCTTGCAAAAGAGCCATGAACACCAAGTTTTTTTATAATGTAAAGGTCAAAAATTATAAATGGTTGTGACCTTGGTAAGACCCACGACCACGTGATAGATGACGTGTGCTAAGATTGATGTGGCGCCACAACATGGTGACACATGGTACCAAAATTCAATTATTTGATGTGGCCAAGTGG
Source organism: Pinus tabuliformis (assembly GCA_031772625.1). NCBI lineage: Eukaryota > Viridiplantae > Streptophyta > Pinopsida > Pinales > Pinaceae > Pinus > Pinus tabuliformis. The sequence continues at coordinate 1,259,249,482 of CM062804.1, forward strand.
GATGAAAATGAGTGCCATGTAGCACTCTTGAAGGACGTCATGTGTAAGGCATGACTTTGACGTGAAATGGGTGTGACATCACCCTGACAACTTCAAAGGGTGATTTATGCATTTTCCTTGGGATTTATGTCCTAGGACGGGAATTGAGTATTTGTCAATTAATGCATGGGAATCTTCATTCGGCTCTCTCAAACCCCAAAGGTTTCAATGGGAGGAATGGGCAAGAACCCCTGAGATTTTATTCCCAGGGTGATGTGACAGTGGGCAACCTGATCCACAGTTCATGCGCCATGTGTTACATGTATATAGAAAAAGGGGGGTTCTCATGAGTATGAGATGGAATGGTTGATTTGGTAGTTGGCATGACATGCATTACCCTAGCATGTGAGGTAGCGATAACTTGGGTAGCCATGTGGGCACCACGTGGAGGCCATGTTGGGTGCCACGTGGCAGTTTAGGTGACATGGAAAGGTTTAATAGGCTAATATTTAAATGGCCATAACTTTCATTCCAATAATCAGATTGAGGTAAAATTTTTATCATTAGAAAGGTCTTGAAGAGACAAACATAATAACACTATCCATTTTAAGTTTCAAAAACTTGAAAAATGTTGAAAAATTTAGACTCCATTTCCATAATTGAAATTGGAGGTTGGGTCATAATAGTAACAACCTCCTTGGATCCCTGTTATGGTCTATGGGTGGTAAGGGGGTGTTTCACACCCATCGACTGTACACATGGATCTCTTATCCTTCTACTACACATTGGTTGTATAAACAAATCTATCATTTGTTAACAACCCATCAATTGGATAAAAAATTCTATTGCCTTTTGAATATATACATGAATTTATTGTTTAATAGTCATTCCTTGCATATGATACAAATATTCAAGTCTAACAATATGTTATTCAATGCATAATTACTTAGACATATGAAATTGAATTTCAACATGCTAATTACTCTAAGAGTACTAATTAACATATATAATTAAACATAATGAACAACACAAAAATCAAATATAAAGAACATTTATCTTTCATAATTTTTCACCAACTAGCTATAGATGTTCCACCGAACCATTGATCTCATTTCTCTAAACATCTCAATATCGGGTCACCACTCAAGTAGGGCTATGAGTCCACCAAGGAAGACGCTCATGTAAAACCAACTATGGTTATACAAACAGAATCAATTAAAACTATGCTCAAGCACCAAACTCTAGAAAAAATTCAACTTCCAGTCTATTTCCCCCTACCAACCTATAAAACCTAAGGTAGTGCACCCCATCCTCTTCCTCAATAATCCTTCAAGATAAACCACTACCCTTATAAGGCTCCAACATGGGCTAAATAGTAAATCTCATAGTACTATGGCTCTAGGATTTCTAGTTACTCGAGACCCTCTAGGGACACCCCAGACCTCATGCGAGGCAATCATACCCAACAAATTCCCACTTCAAGGTTGCAAAATTACCTAAGAAAACCCAAGGATAAATAACAACAAAATTGCACATAGAATTCACGATGCTTCACTAGGTTATAGTGCTCAACAGTTGTCCAAGATCATAATGCTTTTGGTCTCTGGCAGGAACTCATGAAAAACCCCAAAAACAATGATACACCACCATGGAAAGTAAAATTTAGGTATGCATGCTTTCTTTTCTCCAAATTTCACCCAAGAAATCACCCCCATCTCAGACTAGTCATCCCTTCACTTTTGGAACTTGTGATATAACATAGAATTATGGATGAGGTGTATTCATGCCTTTATGACTTTGGGTTATATTTTATAAAGTAACTTTACGAATATTGTATTATATTTTTTCTTAGGTATAATTTCATGTTTTTAACCCCATTTATAATGAAAAAATAGAGATGGTACACAAGAGATGTTAGGAATTTTCTCTACACAAAGTGCCTTTAATTTAAAAATATCAATCACCTTGTTACGGTAGCTCAGGTAAACTTTACTTGGTCATAGATTCAATTTATTGTTGGTGGTTTTTGGGCTCTAGGATTTGAAAACTCATGGCATTTCCCATGGTATGATAATGTAATGCAGCCTATTTGGAAGCGTGATGACTCCATCAGTATATTTATAGCACATGATGTCTTCCACCACTTGTATATGTACTAGGATGGCTAGTGTACTTGTACACTACCTTGAGGATAGTTTGTTGTAAGAGTTGTTATTCATACATACATGTTGTACTGCAGTGGTGCATGGAATTACGTATAACCAGGTTTTTGAGTGGGGGAGTTATGTATAATAAAGTTGTGGAATGGCCCACTTGAATAAGCATGAGGGTGGTAGGTGTATGTTTATGCTAAGTTTTGGGGAATAATGTGAAACCTTAGGGAATTCCACCTATATTGGTGGGTGAGAGTCATTGTCATTGTCATAGGGAATAAAGGTGATGTTTGCTTACTTCTTGGCTAAGACAAAGACTTTCCTGTCCAACCTTTCATTGTTCTCCATCATTTTTTCCATGCAGACTAGGATAACCTGCTGATTTTAGATCACCCATTGAAAAACTCTTCAATAAGACTTTTATTGTGCCAATAAAAAAATGCCACTTTGATGTAAGAGGTTCATTGAGACTTGGTTGAGTTTCCTATTTTGGAAATCAATTTCCTTGCCTATCTTTCAACATGGAACCTCTTCCTTCACTAATGTTATGGTGCATCTGACAACTTTAGGAATAACACCTGCATAAATAGCCATGGATTATCTTTCTCCTTCTTGAACTTGAGTTTGTGAGGAGGAAGGTCAAAGGTCATCTTGACCCGTAGAGGGGGAAAATCTACCCCTTCTACCACCTCCACGCCCTGAATATAACTTATGTTTGGCCATTAAGGGCAAGGAGAGGGGAGTTAGAATAGTGCTAGAGAGAGAAGAGTGAATTCATAATAAAAAGGAGGGCAATGAATACTTATCCTAGTTGATCAACTCAATGGCCAGGGGACAAAACTTGGTGGACATGGGTGAAAGGGCTAAATTTTAGGGATAGGGAAGTTGATGGAGACTACTAGATGAGGGAACTTAGAAATATAGAGGTTACTACAAAGGATTAGAAAGGGGGAGGGGAAAGGATACAACCAAGAGTATAAGACTAGAAAATACTTAAAGACCAAGAGGTTGGAATGAGGGAGATCTCTATCTTTCCACTGCTTGCCATCTTCTTTCACCACTAGAATCGATCCTGTAGATCTCCCACTGAACAGGGTCTACCATAGGCCCGAGCGAAACTCCTCAGCAACAAAGGCATCCCCTTGAAGCCAAAACAACTCTGATACCAAATGTAAGTTTTAACCCTGTACATAAATTACCTGCATATGAATTCTAAAACATAGAAAATAAACAATGCGAGAGCATAACACATAAAACACATATACACAAAGACTTTCCCCTTGATCCCAAAACCAGGACTACCAGCTTGACTTTTCATTATGTTCCTTTCAATGTTACAATACATATTTATACATGCCGAAGCATCCAATACCATGGACCGAAAACCATCGCGTCCAAAACCATGGACCGAAAACCATCGTGTCTAAAACCATGTGCGAAAATCATGCACAAAACTATAGGTAGGTCCGCCCAACCTAACAAGGCGCTGCCTTGGACACCATAGAGTGGGGTTACCTGCACCCCTCAAACCCCCTGTGACTCCCCCTGCTATGCAATCGACACAACGAAGGGGGGGCTCCACCCCTCTTCTAACCCCCCAGTTAACTAAGTGGGCTAGTCATGGAAAGAATATAACACAACCCAACAGGTTACAACCAAGAGTATAAGACTAGAAAATACTTAAAGACCGAGAGGTTGGAATGAGGGCTAGAGGATTATGAAATTAAACTTGAAATTTCTGACTAAAATTGTGAAATTCAGTATAAACCAATGAAAGCTAGAATTGACTTGAGACAAAGGCATTAGATTTCTCCATGTCAGGGCTTGTCACTAATAGATTAGAGTCCATGTAATTCCAATTATTGATCCGCATACCTAAATCATGTGCGTAACAAGGACATCACTACCAAAGGAGGCCCTTCTAGCTAACATTAGGGGAATTTGGAAGTCTAAAATGGGCCTCCTAACAAAAATGTACAACCAAAATAAACTTTATAAGAACCAATAGGATTCAAGATGATGATGTCAACCATGGAGTATGATTCACCATTTTTGGAGTAAAAAAGTAAAAATATTAAAAAATAATAAAATAATAAAACTACTTTTTCAACTCATATTTTCAACTTATCTCCCTAAGGTTTTACTCAAATTTCGAGTGGGAGTACTCATTAGATAAAAAAATTAATTCCTCATCCAAGGAGCACCCATGTTGCATACTTTTGATGGACCCTTCTACAAAACAATGAGAAATACATGAAAAAACGTGATTGGAATCACATTTTTCATGTATTTCTCATTTTTCGTGTAGTAGGGTCCATCAAAAGTATGCAACATGGGTACTCCTTGGATGAGGAATCAAATTCTGCATCCAACGAGTGTTTCTACTTGAAATTTCGCTGAACCCATAAGGAAACAAGTTGAAAATACGTGTTGAAAAAAAGTTTTTTTCTTTTTTCCCTCTAAAATTTGATAATGTAATCAAATATTATTTTATTATTTCCACTATTATTTTATAATTTCCTTAGAAGGCCCATTTTAGACCTCAAAACTCCCCTAATGGCACCTAAAGCACAATGACCACCCAAAACAAATATCCCATAAATTACAAACGCAACACCAGAAAAATCAATAAGGAAAAGGAATGAACATAACACAAAGGAGTAAGTTTCTCACAGGTTGCCTTCCATGTCATAGCTTCCACCATACAAGAGACCAATTACAACTATTCCTTGTCATACTCAACTTATTTTTCCATTTCTTACCATAATTTTTTCATTATCTAGTTAATTCCAAGATAATCATCCTTGGAGAGGGTTTGAATTCCATCTCCCTATTTGGTTGTACTGCCGGAGCATCTAACCAGTGTCAAACAACCAGGAAATGAACTAAAAATGATATTACCTCTCATTCCACAACCATTTACTCTAATAATTGGATGCACCACTCCATTTGAGTAGTGTATAATGCCTCTCATTAAATTTCATGTCCCCAATAAATAATTTTGTAAAGAAGAATTCTCAATTTTGCAATTTTGGTGATTAATAAATATTTTGACATATAAGCTTAGGAAATGTGGGGTTTAGAGGAACTATTTAATTTTTGAAGGGAAAAGGGAGCCAAACATTTATAATAAAAAAAAGAAAAAGGAAAGGGGAAGCAACAATTATAAAAGGGAAAGAAGAGCCTCATTTTTACATCTTTGGCATTTCGTTTTCATATTTAGAGAGATTTCTTGAGATTCTTAGCCAAGTCAACTAGTGCTATTTAGCACAAGAAATTTCCAAGCTGGATTTATAGTTCTTCTTTAGAGAACTTCAAGTGTCACTCTAGAAGAGAAATTGTGAGAAAAATTTGGTATTTGGAGGGCCAAATTGAAGAAATATTTTAGCTTGTGCAAGTTCCAGGAGGACAAAGTTGTGGAATTCATGGCATTTAGGAGAGGTATAATTTGGATGGATTCTGGGGTTGATAATTTCCAAAATGTTTCTTCAATGGACGTCAAGTTTTCTTGGAGATTTTCAGAGATGGAGAAAATTTCTATCAGGAGTGCTATATTTCTGTCATTAGGGCCTATACAGGGGTTTTTCTCAGTCATCTACAGCACATATATTGAAGTCGATATTTTTTGTAGGAGTTGAGCTTATATTTCTTGTTCTTTTCTAGATAAGTTTTGCAGAGGATATTCCAGGAGTTGTGATGGGCCTCCAAATTAGACATAAATTAAGGCCCATCTAACCTTTCTTAGGCACATAAAGTGTTGCACAAAAAATTGTCACCTTGACATTCTGCAATTTGTGTGAGTCCATTACCACTCATACTTTCCTCCTTTGCAAGTCTTAAGCCTCAGTTCCTCATATCAAGCCTTGAAAATAAGAGAAAGCCCTCAAAAGTCTCTAAAACTCTAGTTCGGCACTTTCTCTTTGCATTACCTGCGGTCCCGCACCTAATGGTCATGTCTCCTATGCACCTGACCGATCTGTCTCTATGTTATGGGTGCGGACCCCTGTAAAAGTTAAAAGGCGCGAGTATATTCTAAAAAAACTCACTTTCAGTCATTTCTAGAAGCTTCTGGAAGGAATCTTGAGGTGGCAAGTTTGCTCCCTTAAGGTTCATGCATCCCATACCTTAAGGAGCTAACCCCTTGATGTGAGGAGCTTATCCCTTTGAAGGAGTACTCTATCCCTTCATAGGTGGACCTGTGACATCCTTCCTCTGCACTATGAAATGACGCATTGGGCTGGTTACTTGGGAGGTTGAAAGCTGAATATTTTTGAGGTGAAATGCTGCTGGAACTTAGTCTTCTTAGTTGAGTTTTTATGAGGAGAGATTACATACCTCTAGGATCTCATTTGGAGAAGTGCAAGGCTTGTCAAAGTAAAGGAAATTCCTGTTTCAGACCCCAGGAAGAGCTTGTTCAACATCAAGGCTGAAAAGGTTGTAAGGTTCTTCTACTAAAAAGTTAATACAAATAAGTTTGTTTTTCTCAATAAGCTGTTGATGTATGGTAATTATTTTATGGATTCCTTTATCACCATAATAGACATGATTTATGATATTAGCTATGTAGGTTCTATTTGATGTTTGCTTGTTTGTGATTGCAGGTTCTCAAAAGGAAACTCTTTCGAATGGTTAAAGGATGGCTGCTACAAACTAGCGTTGGACTTAAGGTAGGGTCTTAACACCTCTATAGTTTTTATTTATGAATCGCATATGTTTAGAGAAAGATAGATTTGTTTGTCTTCTTGTTGCTAGACTATCTTCTGATACTAGGGAGATTAGTCTTGTCTGCAAGATCGATTTATCCTCCGCTGGGGAATGAATTTGGTTTTTGGTTTTGCTTTGACTTGGGAAACTTGTTCTCGTTTCTGGTTTTTGATTGATGTGTGTTGGATTGGGTAGTTTTTAGAATCTGGATTATTTTTTCTTTTTCAAAGTTTTTAGGGGACCACACTTTCTCTTTATAGATAGTGTGGGCATCTCCGCACTTTTCCTTTAGTACACAGAGCGATACCGCACCTGGTTCCTCTGGAAGCCTGCAGACCTTGTAAAATGTTTTGAAAAACTTAAAATGTTTTCTTCTAGTTAATTTTAGGTTTCATTTAAGGTTTTTAGTGTCTATCCAGATCTGCATTCGTCCTGTCAAGAACCTCTTGTGAGTGAGTTCCAATGGTATTTTTGTTTTAGATGATTTTCTAGAAGTTTTGCATGCCTGGAGTGGTTTTCACTTGGTCTCTGTAGTGACTCAAAGATCAGAAGCCTGAGAAACCTTAGATTACCCTGGTGTCTTTTCGTCTTCTTGATGAGTCTGACTTGGTTGTGAAATCTGGTCTTTGCGAGAAATAGATTGATTTTTCTCCTTGCAAATCATTGAACAAACTTTGTCATAAGTTTTGAATTTCATTTTTATAAAAGAAAACATATCTGGATGTTTTTGATTGATTTGTTATTCTGAATGAATGAATCCTTAGTTTACTGAACAACTAAGTAAAACATCCTAAAAAAGAATTGAATCTTTTATACAATTAGGTTTTAGAAGTTTTTAGATCTCAAAGATTATTTTTTGTAGTTTTGAGTGTTTTCTAGAACTTGTAGATCTCTTTTGAAGAAATTGTTTTTTGTAGTTTCGAGTTTTGAAAAAGGAAAGGGATTTATTGTGGGCATAATTAGTAGGCTCATTTTGAGTTCTTATTGAAAAAGACAAAAAGTTTTTTTTTTTCATTTACATGTTGAAACAAGGATTTGTTTCTTAAAGAATTGCATTCTCAAACTCTTTCTTTTAGCTATAAATTCATTGAAAGAAAAAACGAATTGCTTATCATTTTAGGTGCATTTTTTTTTAGTGTTTTTGGAGTCGAGTCTTCACACCATCAAAGTTTCATTTCCATACCTATTGACTTAAAGAACAACCCATAAAATCAATGCTTAATTAAAATTGATCTCGTAATCTTTTTTATTTCTAGGGCTCTTATCACTAATATAGCTTAGGCTAGTATCTCGGAGTAGGGAGTAATTAACTCTCCAAGATAGTTAAAACAAACAAGTAGCTATATCTTGCGGTAGGAAATAAATCCAATTGTAATTCATACATTCTGGGAAGCTTCTCTTAAAGGATTCAATCATGAGATCATGTCCGAACCTTTGAGACAATCAAGTCTGTTTCATTGGGAAAGATAGAAGATTTGCGCGTATTATAAACGGTAAACCTCGGATTAACCATTTTCAAGGAGCCTGGGGTCACTTGTTGGTAAACCTCGGATTGATCATGTCGAGGAGCCTTCAAGGGGATTGAGCTTTGTTACTCTGCCCTTGCGCATAGGTCGGATGGTAGACTGTTCCCCAGTTGTATTTGTTGCTGTTGGTAACCTTAGTGTCCATAAACTTAAGATTATTTCCTAAGGTGACGGTGAAGGACGAGTCTCACTGTACCTAGAACAGACATCGACTAGACTCACTTGGACTCTCTGGGGGGGTTCTCTTCACTCAAGATGGTTTTGTGAAGAAACTTGTGCCAGTCTGTTTCATTAAGCAGGTTGTCGAGGTAACTGTTCCAACAACCCTTTCTGTATTAAAATTCTACGATGTTGGATTTCATCACCAACTAGTGTTTTTAGTATGGGAAGTTAGTTTTTGTGTGTGGTTTGAACTCTTAGATTTTTTAGGCGTGTGATTCAATTGTTTGTTTCTTTAGAGACTTTAGGTGGTTTTATTGAAATTTTCTTTGTTTGCGTGTGAGTAATTAAATATTTAATCGTGGTTGAATTACCAAGACAATCTCGTAGACTTCGGGGGCAACCTCCTGAGTATACACCAAGCCAGCTTGAAGGGCTACGAGCTCTTGTATCACCTAGTGACAGTAGAGTTGGATCACCGGAAGCTGGAGAGTCATCTTTAATTGTTCATCCTAATTATCAAATTCAAACAACAGAGTATATTTCTGAGCCAATTTCATTTTCCAAAGTTACTGGTAGTATTTCTCCTACCAGTGAATTAGCTAAAAAACCTGAAATTTCTGAGCCTGAAACTGAACCTGCTGCTACTCCATCTTCAGGATTGGCTTCTCCAACTTCTAGTGGTCCTGGTTCACCCAGGGTAGGAAATATCATTACCCAAAATCTTCCTTCTAGCCTCACTTCTATTGAAGAACTTGTTAGTCCAGACGAAGACGTAACTCTTCCTGAAAACCAACCAACTTTAGATCTTAGGGAGTGTGAATCAATATTCTACAATCCTTTTAGGAGTGACGCTTGGTATGTATCATTGACAAATTTTTTAGAAAACCCGGGTCTTAGTTTTTCACCACCTCGAATTCCTTTTCATCTTACACCCAGAGGTTATTATCCTCCTTTGAATATGTCGAGACGGTCATCTATGTTTTCCCAATCACCAGAAACATTTTTATATGGCGGTCCTTCTGTTCCTTCGGGGTACCAGTCACTCACTGGTACTTTTTCAGGAGCATCTCCTCAACCAATTGAACATGAGATATCAACTGGTAATAATGGAACTCAAGTGTTGAGCGCAGAAGAAATTCTTATGATGTCTGGTAGTATTCCAAATCCACAACCTCAAGGTAGTCAGTTACTGCCTGGGGGGAAACCCCAAGGTAGTCAGTTACCGCCTGGAGGGCAACCTCAAGGTAGTCAGTTACCGCCTGGGGGGCAACCTCAAGGTAGTCAATTACCACCTGGGGGGCAACCTCAAGGTAGTCAGTTACTGCCTGGGGGGCAACCTCAAGGACAGTACATACTGTTAGGACAGTACATACCTCAAGGCCAACCCCAGACTCAGTACATACCTCAAGGTCAACCCCAGTTTCAATACATACCTCAAGGTCAACCCCAGTTTTAGTACATGCCTCAGGGTTATCAACCTCAAGGTTAGTACCCAACTCAAGGTTTCCAACCACCTTCTGGTCAACCATTTGTACAAGGAGTTGGAAATGTACCGCTTAATTATCAGCCCTACGTTCAACCCGGTTATGGTCCTCCATATGCACAACCTTTTATGGGTCCATACCCTAGAATGAATATGGTGTGGGATCCATCTCAAACTCAATAGACTATCCAACCTAATGTGTAGTTATCAAGTCAACCTAGACAACCTTTGGTTTCTGGTCCAACCCAGCAACCTGTCCAACCTACTATTCAAACCTCTGCACTTGGTTTAGTTCAGCAGCCTGGGCCTAGTTCACCTCGAACTCCGCCTCAAACTGCTGCTGCAACTACTGCAGCTTCTGTTCAACCTACCACACCTATTTTTGGAGTATCGGTAGCTCCGGTTTCTACTGTTCCTGTATCAGTGCAAACTCCTCAAGCCTCTTTACCACAGTCAGGACCTACAATTCAGACTTCGGTCCAGATGCCTGCAAGACAAGCTGGTCCAAGTACGGTTGTCACAAGTCAACCGAAATTCACTTATCAACCGTACCAGGGACAGTATCAATTCGGTCCTACTGTACAAAACCCAGTTTATCAGTATCAACCGTACCCTGGCTATACTTATCAACAGCCTCAACAACCCCAGTTTGGTCCGGTTAATCCTGGTTTCCCAGGAGGTTATAACATTCCTAATGCAAATCCAATTCCAGGTTATCCTAGATATCCTCCTCCTGGGGCTGGTCTTGTTACCCAAGGTTTTCGCGACCCTAACTGTCAGTTACCATTTATTGCAACTTTGGATTTACCTAATTTGTTGCGCCTTACGAACGATCCGATTTACTATCTTCCGTATTGGCTGCCAATGCCTAATAAGTTGCCCAGTGATATCCCGAAGTTCGAGGGTAAGTCAGGAGAGGATCCGTTAAATCATGTTATGACTTATCACCTTTGGTGTGCATCTAATTCCATCATTGATGATTCAATTCGATTACGTCTTTTTCAACGAACTCTGATTGGTCTTACTGCCAAATGGTACATTGAGTTACCATGAGGCTCTTTTTATAATTTTAGTCAGTTAGCCACTTCTTTCTTAACTCATTTTCAGTTGCTTGTCAGATACGACAATGGCATGAAATTGTTAACTTCACTAAAACAATCCACATCCGCATATATTTCTGATCATATTCATGAATGGCGACGTAGACGGCATTTAGTGAAAGTTTTCATTCCGGATCAAATTTTAGCGGAATGGTTCATTAAATCATTGTTACCTAAAATCACTGAAGATGTAGCTAAGGCAGGAGTTGTTACTGAAGAGCAAGTCATTGCTGAGGTTCAGTACCTTGACCTCGTCTATACGCAGTCAGGTACTTTACATGAAAAAATCCCTGATCTTCCAAAACACGGTCAAATAACTGCAGCTCCTTTAGGGTCTCATGTCGCTGATGGTATGATTGGTTCAGTTAGTACTAAAAGCAAGAAGAAATCTTCAAAGAATTCTTCTACTATTATAAATTTACCAGATTCCCCAACAAGAGACTCTTCTGCTGAAATTCCTGCCGATATCCATGTCGTAGAATCATCTACAGCCAAATCAAAATCCAGTGGTAAAAAGAAGGGAAAGAAGAAAAACAAACAAAACTCAAAAGAGAAAACGGATAAAAATGAATCTACTGACGAAAAACGTAAACCTCACTATCCTTGTTTCATTTGTGACAAGGATCAGTTTACCAAGGACTGCCCACATCGAGTAGAGGTTTTGGAAAATCATCAAAGGTTCTCAAATGCATGTTGTCTTGAAGGATCCTTTTCCTAATCAAGATAGTAAGATGATCGGTTCTTCCTCGAATGCCTCAGAAGAACCCATTATGATGATGTCTCATGTCAGGATTGTGACGCGATCGCAAGATTATGGTAGTAAAAATCCTGTTGGTGCTAAAGAAGCAGAATCTTCTAATTCAAACCCATCAACTACAACTCCTCCTGGTTCTAATCCGCTACAGATCGATAAACCTAACCCTGACTTAGTAATCAAACCACCTGCTAAAGGTATACTTCGGAAATCAGCTTTCAATCCACATGCGAGAGCTGCTCAGAATTATAACATTGTTGAAGATTTAGCTATTTCCCCTTCAACAATGTTGGCTTTGGAAGTGCTGCAATCATGCCCAGCACAGCGTAAATTACTATTGTCTGCCATAGGAGCTATTGATATTCAGGATTCAAACCTAATAATCTTCGATTTAGAGAATAGTACACCCTGCCTACCTCATCAAATGGCTTTCCAGATTCTAGTGTTAGTCAAAAACAAATCTTGCTTTCGAACTGTGATTGATGAGGGAGCTTCTACGTGTATTATGTCGATCCAGTGTTGGAGATCGCTTGGTTCTCCTACACTCAATCAATCTCCGACAATTCTGAAGGCTTTTGATGGCCGAGGGTTCCATCCTTTTGGTATTTTGTAGGATTTACCTATAGGGGTCGAAGGCAAAACTGTAAATCTAGATGTGGAAGTGGTTGATGCCCCTCTAGATTACAACCTTCTTCTGGTTCGCAGTTGGTCTTATGCTATGACTGCTATTGTTTCATCGGTTTTTCGGCTTATCAAGTTTCCTCATAATGGAAAGATCGTTACGATAGACTAGCTGACTTATTTCTCATCCGACCCAGCCTCTTCAGATAGTATTCAGCATGTCGGTAAAACAACTATCCCTTACAAGGATGTTGGGGTAGGTTTGATTAAAGATTTTGGTTTACTAGGAACTTTTTCCTTCCCTCCTCCTAACGTATCGCCTTCTATTGCAACTATTCATATGATTTCATCGAACACTATTGCTTTTGATGATCCTTGGATCGTACCTTCTGATTCTGAGGTGGATTCATTTGATGGCGCGATGCCTTTGAGTCCCTTTGAAATTGCATATCAGGCTATACAGTCATTTTCTAACTCTTGTTCAACCGAAACTGATCCAATGAATGTGGTCCATGGGGAATCACTTTCGATATCAACCTCAGCTTCAACAACATTTTCTGATCCTGTTCATATTGATGAGCAGATTCGTGAACTTTTGTCTGTTGATGATTTACCATGGGAATATCTTCATCATCGATCTTCGTTTTTACCTGAGCTTGGTCATTTTGAAAATGATTTTTCATCTATTTTTACTACTGACTATGTCAAAGAACCACAGAATCCATTGCAACATCCTGATTCTGAGTTAAATTTGGAAAATATCTCTCGAACGGTTCCTATTGACATTTCAGTTAAACCTGGAATTATTGAAAACATTCATATAGGTGCTTCCTGTACGGACGATGAAATCCAAACTTATAAAGCCATATTTCAAGAATTCCGCAACGTGTTTGCCTGGTCATATGAAGAAATGCCAAGAATCGATCCATCAATTGTTGTCCATGAAATTAAAACTTACCCGGATGCTAAACCTGTCTGGCAACGTTTGTGTCAGATACATCCGAGAAAAGTCGTTGCTATTAAAGCTGAAGTTGAGAAATTACTTTGTGCAGGTTTCATTTAACCAATTCCTTTAACCCATTGGATATCGAATATTGTTCCTGTTAACAAAAAGCAAGGAACGATAAGAATATGTATTGATTATAGGGATATTAATCGAGCTTGTCCTAAAGACAATTATCCAACCCCCTATATTGATCAAATTATTGATGATTGTGCCGACAGTGAAATGTTCTCCTTTATGGATGGCTTTTCCAGTTACAATCAAATCAACATACTCCCTGCTAATCAACCTAAAACAGCTTTCATTTGTCCATGGGGGACATTTGCTTATTGCAAATTACCTTTTGGATTGAAGAACACTGGAGCAACTTTTCAAAGGGCTATGTCTTACGCATTTCATGACATCAAGCACATTGTGCAGCCTTATCTCTATGATTTCCCTGCCCATTCATTACGTAGAGCCGACCATCTCACTCATTTACGATCTATCTTTATGAGATGTAAGCATTATCGAATTAGGTTGAATCCACACAAATGTGTATTCTCTGTAGAAACGATTCGTTTACCAGGATTTGTCTTTTCAAAAGCTGGCATTCATGTCGATCCCTCGAAGGTTGAAGCTATCGTCAAATTACCTCCTCCTTCGACTCTTCACCAACTCCAAAGTTTGCAAGGGAAAGCAAATTTTTTACGTCGTTTCATTCCTAACTGTTAACACCCAGGTTGTTCCCTATGACTCCCAAGGGAATACGGCCGGGGTAACCACTAACCAATCTTTGGATCACAGTTTCTAGCCAAACTGTAATCAGAGAGGGCTCTCTCTTTATGATTTGTCTCTGTTATGATGGTGTTTTAGGCTAGATATTATGCTCAGGTTTTGGTTTATGTTTTGGTTGAAGGATTTCTTTCAGGTCTTATGATATAGTGTTTAGAGAGTAAAATATCATTGGGCAATGGAGTCTGGAGTTGTGAAATGTTTTGATATGCAGGATTGATGGTGTTCTAACTGCAGGGCCAATATTGTATTTCAGACAAACAAATTTAGCTTAAATGGTGATGTATGTCAACCAACAGAAAGCAATTAAGAATTCTCTATTGAGCTGGTGAGGTGAAAGTGAAACACGCTGCACAGGAGCAAACTTGAATTCCTGTGACAAAGGCCACTGTGAAAGATGTATTCTGAAAGTGCAGCAGTTAAGAATTACACTTATCAAGATTGCATCTGGAGAAAACATTCATTAACAACGCAGATTGAACTTAGGGTATTCATTGAATAAATCCTAAAGTTATTCTTTTTCCTTGTTGCTAAATATTTAAAGTTAGATAACATATGGATTTTAACAAACAAAATACATAACAGAGAGGGTTACAGAGACTTATTGCATGGTGTAATACACAGGAATCCAGCAGTTTCCAACAGACACCAGTAAGCATTCAACACTTCAGAGATCCGAGAAATTCCATCACTTTCTTTATTAACTTCTGAAAGGATTACAGCATAAGACCTTCTTCAGGAGAAATCAACAACAACCCTTGCAATCTCATGCGAAGGGGACTTTATAGGAACGCTTATACAAAATATCTCAGGCATTGAGTCATCTGAGAGAGAAATATCTTCATTACTTCGTTCAGAAAGTAGACAAGAAGTTATTACAACTTTGAATGCAGCATAAATGCTCTTTATGTCTGTCAGAGGATAATTTTGACCTTTGGAGGTCATTGAGTCGGTTGAGCCGCTTTGCTTTAACGCTGAATAATGTGTCTTTATTTCTTGCTGCGCTGTATTTTCTCGGCCCTGCCACCTGTAGTTTTCTATTTCTGCTTTGTTGGCCGATACATCTGCTGAGTTGGCTCAGCTTTAATCCACAATGCATGCTGATTTTTGCTAAACTGTGCTTTACATAACAATTTATATTTTAAAAACAAAATTTGGGTGAATGCCTCTCTGTTTATAAAATTTTCTGTATTGCATTTGTCCACCAGTCCTGCGTAGGGAGTTGATGCCTGAGAATTGCATCCATAGTCTCCTCTGCCTCTGTATATTTGAAGAAATTTGGAGCCACCCCAAACAGGTGATTGATCTCATTCATTATAAAAAATAGATTCTCTACTCTGTTATAGAGAGTCTGTCCTGTGGCTGGCCCTGTTTCTTCTGAGGTGCTGGGCTTCTCATTGATCTGACTAGTGGCAAATGTGTTGACCCTTTTGGCATACTGGTCATGTGTGAACAATCTCCCTGCGCTGTTCAGTAAGCTACAGAGTCCTCTGTTTTCTAACACCTGAAACTTTTCCAAAAACTTGTTCACCTCAGTCTGCATATCCTGGGTTCTTCTTTCCAATGTCTGCACTAAGTTTCTCAGTGTGAGAACCCTTTTGACCATTTGGATAGTCTCAGTTCTGTTTGTAATTCCCATGGTAGCTAACTGAGAACTTGTTTTATGGTTAAGTACATTGATCATTCTGGTGGCCACTTCAGGCATATTGCTCAATAAAGCTCTTGATCTGTGAACCTCCTTCTGTGCCTTTGGGATGAGCTCTAATTGCTCATGGATTGTCTCAATATATGGCCATTGCTCATTGATAGATTGACCAATGTTAGCCCACAGCACTATTTTAAGCTCAGCCACCACCTTATCTAACTTGAGCTCATTCTCTAGCTCTTTGATCTTGTCTTTGAGGGCTTTGATTTCCCTGCCCTTTTCTGCCACTTCTCTCTTTGATTTATCATGTCTGTCATTTACCTTGGCCAACTTTTCCCTGGTCTCATTTAACTCTGTCATTTGAGCTTCCAGGATTTGGATTTCATTCTTCAGCTTTTGCATATCCAGGCTTTGGGCCTGCTCTGTAGTTGTTGGCGCTGCTGAAGTAGATGTTGCTGTCTGTTCAGTCTGTTGAGGAGGAGGAGCAGTGATAGGAGCAGTTTCCTCAAGATTGATGATCTGAGGAGGAGGCTGTGAGGTCTGACCCTCTTCTCTTTGTTTCAATGCTACTTGCAGGGCCACTTGTGTAGCCTCAGATTCTCCCAATTTCTCTTGTGCTTGCATAAGCTGTTTATAAATGGAAATCAACAAGGTTGTGGTATCCTGGTCATGCCTTTGTTGGGCTACCTCATCTGTCTGAGGGTGAATGGTAGTTGGGAGTTTGATTTTCTTCCTCAAGGCGGCCATGTCAGCATCCCTCAACTTCAAGATTTCCTGTATTCCTGAAATATCTTTGGGATCATGCCCAATTTCAATGATTATGTCTTCCAAGGACCTTATTCTGTTGTCCTTCGCCTGGGATGATGTTGTTATAGACATTATTGTGCCTCGCAACATGGAGCATGAAATGTCAATAAATACAGGGATCCTCAGTCCCTAAACATGTTGTTCTTACCCCTAAAAGAACAAGGTCATCAAACAACAGCACTTCCAATCAGTTCTCCACCTGAAAACACTTCAAAACAGGCTAATTTTGGATCATGTCAGCTGCTCCACTGAGCATCTGCGCTGGAATGCAACTGCTCCTCCTTGTACCTGCGCTGGAAGTCAAATCTAATGAAGGCTACCTGCGCTGGGCGAGATTGGCCAAGTGGCACAGTCATTCTGCAAAGTGTCAACTGCCCAGGAAGCTTCCAAACTGACACTTGGTTCATGAGATTCGCCCTGTGATGAGTAAGAGGTACTTGATCACCATGTGTAAGCAAGGATCTCCAAGTGGACTCAAGAACTGAAGATTAACTGAAGAGGGAGAGGACACTAGTTAGCTCTATGCCAGCCTCAAGCTAACTCATCCTCTCTTCTTCTCTCCTATATATAGAGCTCTTCTATGAGGTCTAAGGAGGCTGGAATTTTGTGTAAAGCAAGGAGGTGCTGTTGGTTTACAGTTAGAGCTATTGGGTGATTGTTTTACTAGAGGTGAAGAGGAGAGTTCTTGCTGCTGGGGAGGTGCTGCTGGATTGGAGCCATCAATGGTTGTAACCTTCTCAGAACCCTGTTACTTCTATCAATAAAGTTTTGCATGTTCTCCTATATACTTGTATTACATTGATGTATTGTATTTACTTGTATATTTGATTCACTCTAATCCATGCATCTGTTATGAGTACATGTATCTTGTAGTTTCCTCTCTTGTTCTGTGCAGGATCTGTGTGTAGCTAGACCGGCAAAGAGAGCAAGGAGCTGGGAACAAGAGACAAAGAGAGAGGATAAGGATCGACTAAGCGAAAGACACCAGGTTGGTTAATCTTTTCTTCCTTCTCTCTATACTTTCATAAAGGAAAATATCAAAGCTTTACTTTCAGTTGTTGCTAAAGACTGTCACCTTTAGAGTAGGGATAGGGTCATCCGAGTCGGATACTTTTCCCCACAACAAACTGGCGACTCCGCTGGGGAGCCTAGTATCTTGTTGGTGTTTGTAGTATTTTGCTATTCATTTCTTGAAGAAAAGAGTACCAAATCGAAAAGCTTTTGACTATATCAAAAGCGAAGTAGAGGGACTGTTACTCTTGCTCATTTGCTGAGCAAATTCAAGATTTGAAGAGCTTATCTACAAAATACTCTTTACTCTTTGTGATAGATCTTCATCCTCTTGATCATCCCTTAGCCTGTACTTGACCTATAGCTTTTTATTTCAGCAAAAACAGTGCATTTTTGAGCTTTTTATGACCCGAAAAACTTTGTAGACGCAACTCTCGTGTCCCAGAGCAGGCTGTCCACAGGCAGTCTACATTACAGCGTAGGTGCTCCCTTCGGGAACTGCACTGAGAGTCAAACTGACAGACCAGAGCCTGCGCTGGTCCAGTTAGCCTTTGTCTTGCTCAGTTTTCCCATTGTGTCTTGGCCCTGTTTTCACTGATTTTTTGCTGATTGCTTGCTGGTCATTGTATTTGCTGTAAACCCTTCTCCTTGACATTATTCCGCTTCAGTTGTGTGATGAAACTGTGAATGTTCTTTCAGTATTTCTTGTTTCAGTTACAGTTTCCCATTGTGAAAAGCGAACCAGTATAGCTGTGACCTCTTAGATCCTGAACTGTAAAAGTGTCTTTGTGATCTTAAGAGCTAGTTTTATTACTGTTCATGGCTGTTTGAGTTTGTTTGTTTTTCATATTATGGTTTGAATTCATATATTTTTAGTGTTGAAACAAGTACCTGTAAGGTGTCTTTTCATTTTAGACGAAACTTGTTTGTTTACGCTTCAAATTGAATTCGAAAATTATACAACAATTTCCTTTTGTCTACATTAACATTAAGGGAAAAGAAAAGAAATACATGCATCTTGCATTTGCATTTTTGATAAGTTTGTGTGTCTGATCTAGGAGAAAGTGCATTAGTTTGTGCTTTGTGCTCTGTGTGGAAAGATATTGTTTTTCTCTCCCCTCAGTAGTTAGGATTTTCAAAGCTAAAAAGATTGTAAAAGCTTGCTTATCATTTTAGCTGCATTTAGGAATTTGTACCAATACATCTCGTGGTGATCCTGAAAGACAAACTGATAAACAAGATCAACTTAAAATATATTGAATGAATCTAAAAACGCATTGTAACATAATGCTCACAATAGAGGTCTAGGTAGAGACGTGTTCCGGCGTCGTTAAACGTAGTGACTGTCGATCTCTACGAAGGTGGGTGATTCCTCCTGAGGGACGATAGCACTAATACGGACTTGAGCTCCTGCGTACCATCGCGTATATTGGGAGACCCCTATAGGCAATTATCCTTTATCCTTAGGAAGCCGTGTCGACCGCCCTACTGATCGCGATGCAGTGAACACAGCATTCACGAAGATCGACCACCCGTACCGTAAAACGTATTCTGTGGTTTCGCGAAAGGTTTGGCACACCCTCTGCCTAGATCTCCAGAGCAGTTTCTTTTGGCCCTTTTCAAACTCTATAACTGAAAAGGTCCAACCGAGCATTTGTCACTTCGGGCTCGTTAATACATCGAAGGCGACTAGAGTCATCTTTAGCTTTTTCTCGACTCTTAAAACATGAAAAAGCAAAGTTGTGTCTAAAAGCGTCTAATAAAATTCATTCAATACGAAAACATAATTCCCCTTTTGTATTTTAGTTGATCAAGTAATCCGCAACCGTGGAGGAAAGTCAATTAAAACTCCGTCGTTCGGGGAGACTTGCGAGTCAACTGCCTTTGTCTCTGGAAACGAGAGTAGTACGGACGAAGCGAACTCGCTGGACCAGGTCAAAATCTCCTTTTAAAGTTAGAACGGAAGTTCCAACAACATCTGAGATTCTGGTCACTCCCAATATTTCTGGAATCCTTGCCTCTATTGAAGAAGTTCAACAGCAACAGAAGGACAGTTGTACTGATCCTAGTCTGAAAACAAGTACTTGCGTAACTGAACCAGTTCCATCTGAAACCGGTCCACAGAGTCTTGTTGGTCAAACAACTGTCGCTATCGAAGCAACCCCTTCTTCGGCACCAGAAATATTTTACGGACCTGACGGTCTTCCTCTTCCTCCTGGTCTGATTGCAATAGAGGAAATCGTAGAGGACTAGCAAGCAAATACTCCAACTTGTTTTGGAGTAGGTACCACTCTTTTTCCTTCTGCATCAGAAGTTTGTCCATTGCCACAGGAAGTTCCTGTAGAATCGATAGGCAGTTTATTGGATAGACTTAAAATGTCTGAACAACCGTCGACATCTAGAACTGTGCCAAATGACACAGCAATAGCAGAAGCTCCTGCTGTCACTCCAACGATGTTTGCCAGCATACCATCTGTCCCAACTAGTTCTCATCAACTAGAAGGAGTCCACCCAGGGACTATTATGACAACTTGGTCTGTTCCAGTTTGTTCTTCCGGTATAATACCCGGTAATTCTTATGTTGAAACTAGACAAATTGATCCCTTTGGGAATCAGTTTAGGCCATCCAGTCCTCAAAGGCAATCTATACCCTTGAGCTCCGGATTGTTACCGTATGGGGGGCAATATGCCCTTTCACTTCCTCTTCCGGGAGGATACCCATACGGCAGTTTTCAACCACATTCAAGTTTAGCTGAAGTAACGACGAGTGGTTGGGTACCTATGTTACCCCAACAACCAAAAGTTGTATATTCCATGCAACAATGTGTACCTATGTCTAGTATCCCGACGACACCAGCAATTGTAACCGTGTCGCAAGTTCAGTCGATGCCTGTTGTATGTCAACCCCAAGTTGTAATGCAACAGCCAATTGACCCTGCAACACAACCACAATCGCCAACTGCCGGGATGACACAGATACAAACGGGAACCATAACCCCGCATCTTGGTCCGTCGGTTAGTGTCGCACAACAAAACATGGCTTCACAACCATGGATGGTGCAATACCAACAACTTCAGTTTCAACAGGTGTACCAGGGATCTGAGCAACAGATCTTTGCAAATAGTGGGCAACCCTATATTCAGAATGGGTTAAACCAACCACTTTACAGTGGCCAAGCCCACCAACCATATCAGTCATATCAACATCAGTTGCATTATGCTGGTGTGCAAAGGCCTACTGCTCAGGCAATTCCATCATACCCTGGGTACGCCTCGCCAAACCTGAATCAGCAGTTGCCATTCGTGGCGACCCTAGAATTACCAGATTTACATCGATTAACGAATGATCCAATCGCCTATGCCCATTGGTGGCCAGCGATTCCTCACAAACTTCCTTCGGACATTCCTAAATTCAATGGAAATCCTGGCGAAGACCCGTCGAATCATGTGATGACATTCCATCTGTGGTGTTCATCGAATACCTTGAATGATGATTCGATAAGGCTTCGTCTTTTCCAGAGGACATTGACTGGTCCAGCGGCCAAATGGTATATTGAATTACCTAGAGCCTCGTTCGACAATTTTAGTTCCCTAGCCACGACTTTCTTAACACACTTTCAGTTACCTATAAGGTACGAAACTAGAACAGAGATCTTGACCAATTTCAAGCAGACAACAGCCACACATATATCAGATCATATACATGAGTGGCGCCGTCGGCGCAGAATGGTAAAAACCTATGTTCCAGATCAGCTATTAGCTGAGTGGTTTATAAAGTCGCTTCTGCCTGCTATAACAGAAGATGTGGCCAAGGGAGGCGTCGTAACAGAGGAGCAAGTTATTGCTCGTGCTCAATATTTGGACTTAGTATATACTCAGTCGGGCACGCTCTATGATAATATACCTGACGCCCCCAGACCAGAATTTTCAATCCCCCCTCCTCCCGGATCGAATAGTGACTCTCGTGCCGGTGATGGTGTGATTGGAACTGCAAACGCTAAGTCGACAAGGGATTCGAATAAGAAAGCCCGTAAGACTTCGAATCAAAAAGCAAATCAAGAGATTCTTGCTTCGGAGGTAAACGCTGTATCTACGGATAAAGACAAAAACTCCAATCAACCAGGAAGCAAGAAGAAGCAAAACAAAGGGAAGAAGAAGAAACAAGGTGGGTCATCCCCTCAAAAAACTTCTTCAAACCCTCCTGGGCAAGGGAAACAATTTTATCCATGTCAAATATGTGATGAAAATCATTTGACAAAGAACTGTCCGTTCAAAGCTGAGTTAAAGAGGTTCTTTAAAAGTTCCCAAACTTCAGCTGTGTTAACTGATCCATTTCCCGCCCCAGGTCAAAATATGGTTGATAGTGGAAATGCTTCCCCGTCTCAAGTGCTTATGTTGTCGGTTTCTAAGCAAAATGATGCTTTGATCTCGACAAGGAATAAAGATTATGGGAATCCGCCGGTGTCGAACGACAAAGGGAAAGATCAACCCAGTAGTTCGACAACAACTTCGGCAGAAGTTGTACCCCCCCTCACGCATGAATTAACAATAAAGCCACCTAAGGGAGTAGTACACAAGTCAACATTTAACCCTCGCGCCAGAGCGGCGCAACACTATAATATAGTGGAGGATTTGGCCCAATCGCCATCTGCTATGTCGACTCTTGAGGTACTACAAAATTGTCCATCCCAAAGACAGGCATTGTTATCAGCAATTGGTGGAGTGGATCCTAAAGATTCCAATCTTGTATCCTTTGATCACAAAGGATATGATCCTCAGTTACCAGCGCAATTAGCTTTCCTTATTCAAGTGAAAGCACTCAACAAAACTGTTCATAGAACGATTATTGATGAGGGAGCATCGACGTGTATCATGTCGATGAGTTGCTGGAAAACTCTTGGATCTCCAACCTTGTCGCGATCTTCGACGACATTGAAAGCATTTGATGGTAGGTCGTACACTCCGTACGGTATCCTAAATAATTTTAAGGTTGAACTAGGAGGAAAAACAGTAGAAATTGATGTTGAAGTCATTGATGGCAATCTCGACTATAACATCCTACTGGGAAGACCATGGATATATGCCATGGCAGCTGTAGTGTCGACATATTTTAGGAAGATCGCATTCCCATTTGAAGGAGGGATTACGATCGTCGACCAACAGAATTTCCTCCCTAATGGTTCACAAGTTACTGGAAGCATTCCCCTGATCCATGGAAGCGACCATTCAATACGAGATATCGGAGTAGGCTTGCTAAAAGATCCCACAATGATGGGAACTTTCACGTTGCCACCTCCTTTCCATGAAGGGAATATCCCGTTTGTAGCAACATGCAACATGGTGTCTTCGTCAAAGGTCGCAGAAGACAAAGTCGTCATGGATTATCAAGTGGTTTTGCCACCTAGCCCTATTGAAATATTGTAGCAATCAATGTTTCAGGCATGGAAGGCGAGCCCAAATCAACGCTCGTCAAGCGTTTGGGTAGATAGGTCCGAAGAATATGGTACCCCATTAGACCCTTGGTCAAAAGTTCATGGGACTGACGAAGGAATCTTACAATCATTAATGATTGAGGGGGCACCATGGAATGATCACCACCATCGTTCCCTTCTTCCAGAATGTGAAGAAGAAACTCATCACGACCTATATCACCCTTCAGTGTTTGAATTCCTAACAAATACTGTAAATACGGTGGATTCAGAGAGAAACCTATCCAATATTGAAGAGACCGTAGCCGTAAACATCTCGACAAAATCTGATGTTGTAGAGAATATTCATGTCGGCAAAAGTTGTTCCCCTTCAGAACTGGAAATATATAGCGCTCTCTTTCGCGAATTTAGAGATGTCTTTGCATGGTCATATGATGAAATGCCAGGCATTGACTCGAGCATAGTTGAACATGAGATTAAAATGTATCCTGATGTCAAACCAGTAAGACAACGGCTTCGCCAGGTTCATCCAAAGAAAGCCGCTGCCATTAAGGCAGAAGTTGAAAAACTTCTCCATGCTGGATTCATCTACCCGGTTCCTCTAACCGATTGGGTATCGAATATTGTCCCTGTTATGAAAAAACAAGGGATGATAAGAGTGTGCGTCGACTATAGGGATGTAAACGAAGCTTGTCCAAAGGACAACTACCCTACACCCTTCATCGACCAGATAATTGATGAATGCACCGGATGTGAAATCTTTTCCTTTATGGATGGATTTTCCGGGTATAATCAAATAAATATCCGCCCACAGGACCAGTCTAAGACTGCATTTATTTGTCCGTGGGGCACATTCGCTTATCGAAAATTACCCTTTGGTTTAAAGAACGCAGGGGCGACGTTTCAGAGGGCAATGAATTATGCCTTCCATGACATCAAGAACATCATTCAACCTTACCTCGACGATCTTCCGGCTCATTCGCGGAAGCGGACTGATCATCCGCGGCATTTGAGAGCAATATTTCTACGTTGCCGACATTACAAGATAAGACTCAATCTGCACAAGTGTGTGTTTTGCGTCGGTTCTGGTCGTTTACTTGGCTTTGTTGTTTCTAAGGATGGGATTCGTCTCGACCCCTGTAAGGTTCAGGCAATCATTAATTTGCCTCCACCTTCAAATTTGCTTCAGATTCAGAAACTCCAAGGGAAAGCAAACTTTCTGAGGAGGTTCATTCCAAATTACGCAAAACTTGCCAAAGGTTATACTCGTCTTTTGAAAAAGGATGTGCCTTTTGTCTGGGACCAGGTCGCGCAAGCTTCCTTTGACGCTCTGAAAGATTCTCTAGTAAGAGCATCATTAATGTACGCCCCGGACTATCAAAGAGATTTTAACCTGTATCTAGCTGCAGCAGATACGACCATTGCGATGGTCTTAGTGCAAGAAGTCGATGGAATTGAACATCCTATTTATTATTTAAGTAAAAACTTAAATGACACAGAAAGTAAATATTCCTATGTTGAAAAACTAGCGCTTGCTGCTGTTCAAGCGATTCAAAGGTTTCGACATTATGTCCTCTTTAGGAAAACTACCATTCTGTCAGATTGCAACCCCATGACGTATATACTGTCGCGACAGTTGCTTGGGGGCAAATATTCAAAATGGATAGCCATCCTTCAAGAGTTTGATTTGGATTTTGTAAAATCCAAATCGAAGAAAGCTCTAGTTTTCGCGGAATTATTATGTGATCTCCCATCGTCGTCCAACGATGAAACATCAGAAGAGTCAATCATGGATGAACATTTGTTTCTGATATCAGTAAGCGATGAGTGGTATGGAGACATCATTGTTTATCTCCAAACCCAAAAATTTAGGCCTAATACCTCACACTCGGAACGGAAGCGTATACGATACCAATCTAAAGACTACATGATCGTCGGTGATACACTTTACCGTCGTGGTGTCGATACGGTTCTGAGGAGGTGCCTTACCCATGAGGAGGCCGAAAAAGCCCTGAATGATTGTCATTCAGGCGCGTGCGGGGGACATCAATCTGGATATGCAACAGCACAAAGAATCTTACGAGCAGGATATTTCTGGCCAACTATGTTTAAAGATTGCATAATAGCTGTCAGAAGTTGCCATGCATGTCAGATCTTTGATAGCAAAACCAGAAGACCGCCCGCACCCTTACAGCCGATAGTTGCTGTTGGGCCCTTCGCCAAGTGGGGCATCGATTTCATGCAATGTAACCCAACCTCGACCGGGGTGCATGGGTATATTATAGTCGCTGTTGACTATTTTACCAAATGGGCCGAGGCGATGCCTACATTGGATAACACTGGTGAAACAGCTGCCCTTTTCTTTTTTAATCATGTAGTCGCCAGGTTCGGCGTTCCGCAAGCTATAGTGACAGATCATGGATCGCATTTTCGCAATCACATGATGGTTGAATTAGCTGCCAAACTAGGGCTATCTCACGACAACTCTACCCCATATTATCCACAAGCCAACGGACAAGTTGAGGCAATCAACAAGATCCTGAAGCGTATGTTGCAAAGGATGATCGGGGTTCACAAGAGAAGATGGCATCTAATCCTGTACTCAGCATTATGGGCTTACCGAACCTCGGTAAAAAATGCCACTGGGTTCACACCATTCCAATTGGTGTATGGCCTGGAGGCAGTATTACCGATCCAGTGCGAAATTTCGTCTCTTAAACTCGCAATTGACCTCCTCCCCGGAACCTCAGAAGAAGAGGCTCGTTTCTTGGAATTGATCCAGTTGGATGAAAACCGTCGTGACGCCGCTTTGGCGAACGAAGCCCATAAGAAACGAGTCAAGGCGCAGTTCGACAAAAATGTCAAACCTCGTATCTTCTCTGAGGATGACTTGGTTTTGCTTTACGACCAAGAATCCGACAAATTAGGAGCAGGAAAATTTAAGTCCTTATGGATGGGTCCTTATATTGTTAAAAGGGTGTTAGCAAAAGGAGCCTATGAGTTAATGGATTATGACGGAATACCGCTGGCGCAACCCCGTAACGGGTTGTTCCTCAAGCGTTACTATGCCTAAATAGTAACCTGAGTGCTTTTGTTGTATTTTGTTTTTGCTAAAATGTTTGTTTCGGTTAAAGTAATCCGCCCTTCTCATTTGTTGCAGATGTCGAATTATTCTGAGACATATGTGGGATATGCTGACGGAGCGAGTCGTAGTACGCGGAATTTATCCTCCGCAGCCTGGGCCATTTTTGATCCAAGCGGCGAGTTAGTGAGTTTCAGAGGTGTGTGTATTGGGCGGTCAACGAACAATATCGCTGAATATAGCGCGTTGATTGAACTCCTCTCTGATACCATCGCTCATGGTATACGCCGACTAATTGTTAGGCTAGACTCACAACTTGTGATACTACAACTCACTGGTATATATTCAGTCCGCAATCCAGCTATTTATCGTATGTTTCTAAGGGTTAAGATTTTGGAAAGAGAGTTTGATTTAATTCAATACCAACATATTTCCAGAAACTTGAACACATTAACAGATTCATTAGCAAACTATGTATTAGATAGACATTTACAACATATATAAAAAGAGATGCATCGATGCTATGCAAGTGGATCACAAATAAATTGAAATAAACTCCGAAAATCAAAATATATAAAGCTGTTTATAGTTTGTACATAATGTGCTGTAATCAAAACAAAATTGGTCATGCGACCTAGAACTCAAAAAGATGCTAGGGGGCACCCTAGCCTAGTGGTGCTCATGAAAGTACGTCACGGTCTGTGCGATCATGCGCAAGAGACGAGTCCATCGTCTAGGCACGCCAATAGTGTGCCGCTGCAACTGTAAAGGTAACTCGTCAATCTGTACATCCGGAAGACCACGAGTAAGGCTCTCAACCTGCTCCTGCACAGCTGCAAGTATCTCAGTATCACCAAGGTCGCGAATAACAACTCTCCTAGCAGGCTCTGCTGCTGGGGCAGCAACTGGCGATCGTGGACGAACTACTGGACGAACAGGACCAACATTTGCATGCACCCAAGAGTTTGATCAGTTTTGAACAGTAACATCATGAATAAAAACAATAAACAGTGATATGGTCAGAGATTTTACCAATAGCACCCCATTGCTCGCCATTCGGAAGCACCAAGTCCGGATCACCTCGGTAGTCCATACCCACATATGGATACTCAGAAAATGCCATCTCCTGACGCTCGAACCACCTAAAGAAGGACTCAGTGAAAGTGATATGAGGTTGACCAGCATGCCGGGACATATGGTCAACCCACCTCTGCATGCGTGGCTCGGTCGGAGAAGGCAAATCAAGCATGATGTACTGAGGTTGCATCAATGGGATTTTCTCCAAGATAAAGGCAGTCAGAATAGAACCAAATCCAAAGTTCTTCAGCCCCCCGTCCTTTACCTTGGTCAATTGACTTTTCATCTGAACAAGTACTGCATCACACCAGTTAAACACTTTCGGTTGGAGACACTCCAAGGCGTGCTGCATATAAGATCTGTTGGCAACATGTAAAGCTACGCTACCGGCCATCCTACCAATGGTAAACAGAATGGACCTGAGAGACCTGTCAGTGATGTCACGGATATTGATCTTGCCGTCTTTGCTCGGCTGTGAACCTTCCCGGCAATACTGACGAATGTAGTCCCTGGTGGAATTAGTCCCTCGGACCGTACCTGACAAAGAAATGGGGGCACCCCGCCTTGACAGCCCAGTCAAGAAGTACATGTCCTCTATGGTCAAGGGGATGGTTTTCCCCCTAATCTGGAATACTTGGTTAACAAGATCCCAAGCATCAAGCATATACTGCAGTAAAGAAATCTGTGCTCTCATGCTAGAGATACGGAAGAACTTCAGCAGGCCACAGTTCCGAAGCGCGTTCACCGTGACTGGGTCATGGAGTGCAACCATGTCCTCTGCTTCATGTTCTCGTTCTCGCCATGTAAGGGACATTTTGTTCAAAGTTCCCTACAATCAAACAAGAGAATGAGTAAGTTCCTGATTTTGATGAAAATCTGGCGAAAAATCATCAAAAAACTCATGCAAAATCAGCTTTTCTAGGTCCAGCGCAGGCAGAGAGCCTTCCCCTTGCGCTAAGAATCAGTCTGGCATAAGGCTGCCTGAAATACAGCGCAAGTTTCGAAAGGGGAACCTGCGCTGATGCCAGGGCGCCCTGATGAAACCCCTGGGGCCCAGAAACCCTGAAAAACATGCATGAAACTGAAAAAGGAAACCATGAAAGTGAAGGGCTAAGGTTTAGCTCCTACCTGGTCCAAACGGCGCCGAAAATCGTCCACAGAATCTCCCGGAATCAGCTGGTGAAAATCAAGGAAGAAGAGGCACCTCCAGAGCTCCAACAAGCAAAATGCAAATGAAATGGTAAATGAGAGGTAAAAACTCCTTTTTATGACTTTTTACACAATTTAAAGTTAAATATTAGGGTTATAATCTCGTTTTCATGCAAATATTGTCCATTTCTAACAAAGTTTGTTGCAGCAATTGAAAATGAAGTACTACATTTGAAAAGAGAAAAGCTAGTAAAAGTAAAAAATTAAATTTGACCATGAATCGAGCAGTTTTACCTCGAATTTATGCTCGTTAAAAAATAGAAAAGTGTGAGCAAAGTTTCCAGCAGAGTCCAAGCTCATTAAAAAATGAACTTATCCCGGTAAACAACCATTGCGATCGTAAAGTTATCAGCCTTAAAAACCTTGGTCGTGTTTTCATCCGTCACCTCCACTGTCATTTGGCCGATCGTTCACCCCCATATGTGTGTTTGCCCATTTTGAGGAACATCTGCGAAGAGTGATTTTCACCTAGCCATCCTTGCGACACTACCGTGATTGGAAAATTCCAATTTGTACCTGGTATCTGCTGCTATCCCTGTTTATCACTCGTTCCTCAAAAGACGAGTCTTCTTTGAGCTCTTTTCACTGACTCGTAAAAAAATGAAAAGTTTGCCGAGTTCTGGCCTTCCAGCTCGTTAAACGACCGGACCGCTATCCCTCCTCTAGATTTTAATCTTTTTGGACCTGAGGGATTATTGCACAAAAAGATCGAGCACTTGCCTTGTTCGGCTCGTAAAAGTACCGAACAGCCATCCCTTCTGTATTGTTTTATACTTTTTCGGACTTAAGGGATTAGATGACGAAAAAGGAATTATGGAGTTAACTTTCTGTACCTTTTAAGACTCTCTAAAAATGAAAAGGACCGAGTTTTCCTTGTCGTTAGACTCGTTAAAATGATTAAATAGCGACAAACTTGTCTTTAGACGAGAACGAGTTTCCCTATCGCTAGGCTCGTTAAATCATAGCGATGGGCTTGCCCGAAGGGCAGGTTATAGAACAAGCATATGTTATCCTCCTCAAGCTTGACAAAAATAAAGAGGTACTGGTCAGAAATGACTGGGGAAAAATTGGGAGAACATCAAAGTTTAATGGTAGCAAGTCGCTCTTGAACATGACACTTTTCCTCCGTACCACATCGGGTTGGGTTGTTTCATTCACCGGTCTCATCACCATGGTCCTCGCCAAACCATCCACATTTGGGGTAATGCTACCGATCCATCGCATCAGTGTCGTTATATGTTCAAGAGGGGTCATTCTGAAAGTGTCAACCGTGTCCCATCCACTGCCATACATTATCCTTCATCCATTCATGATCGCCACCCTGAATCATATGTCACAGTTTGTTTTCACCTCCACCAAAATCATTAGCTCCGTTCCGTGTCATTGATGTGGGATTCATTAAGGCCCTCCTTTGACGGATCGCTTCTTGTCGACTTCAGCTCATTATCCAAGAAGTTGATCTAAGGACAACCCCATCAGTACTTTGAAGCTTGCATGCCTCAATGGCAAGTTTCTCACTTCCGGCGACAGGTATACATCAATGACCTTCGACCAGAAGATTTTGCGTGGCGTTCGACGCCAAGTCCTTTATTCATGCCACGTGAATTGTACTGCAGTACCTTGAGGGTCATTATCATTATCGGTGATTCCTCTCGCGCTTGTTAACGGTTTTCATTATTGGCCGGTAATCAAGCGATGTCTTTCCATGTTCGACTTCAGCGCAATTCTCACATGGATCGACTTGTACTTAGAGTGAAGATCGAACGAGTTTGAAGACCCCGGATCTAGTTTCATCCATCCGGGCTGCGATATATATTCAGGAAATATAAAAGCATTTGTCATGTACATCATTGCAGCAGATGATCATCCTATTCAAAGGATGATAATTTCAGCAGAAAATTATCAGTCTACCATCAGACGATCGTCTGTTATATGTACCAAAATGTATTTATAAAGCTGAGCATGGGAATGCCCGCCTCAGCTAGATCATGAAAACAGAATGAAAAATAATGTATTGTATTGTATTGTATTACAGGACGCCTCCTCAGCACTGGAATGAACTTCGGACCCTCTAGATAAAGCATTTCACCCGATAAACGGCCTCATACTTTAGGGGGCAACTGTTATAGACATTTTTGTGCCTCGCAACATGGAGCATGAAATGTCAATAAATACATGGATCCTCAGTCCCTAAACATGTTTTTCTTACCCCTAAAAGAACAAGGTCATCAAACAATAGCACTTCCAATCAGTTCTCCACCTGAAAACACTTCAAAACAGGCTAATTTTGGATCATGTCAGCTGCTCCACTGAGCATCTGCGCTGGAATGCAACTGCTCCTCCTTGTACCTGCGCTGGAAGTCAAATCTAATGAAGGCTACCTGCGCTGGGCGAGATTGGCCAAGTGGCACAGTCATTCTGCAAAGTGTCAACTGCCCAGGAAGCTTCCAAACTGACACTTGGTTCATGAGATTTGCCCTGTGATGAGTAAGAGGTACTTGATCACCATGTGTAAGCAAGGATCTCCAAGTGGACTCAAGAACTGAAGATTAACTGAAGAGGGAAAGGACACTAGTCAGCTCTATGCCAGCCTCAAGCTGACTCATCCTCTCTTCTTCTCTCCTATATATAGAGCTCTTCTATGAGGTCTAAGGAGGCTGGAATTTTGTGTAAAGCAAGGAGGTGCTGTTGGTTTACAGTTAGAGCTATTGGGTGATTGTTTTACTAGAGGTGAAGAGGAGAGTTCTTGCTGCTGGGGAGGTGCTGCTGGATTGGAGCCATCAATGGTTGTAACCTTCTCAGAACCCTGTTACTTCTATCAATAAAGTTTTTCATGTTCTCCTATATACTTGTATTGCATTGATGTATTGTATTTACTTGTATATTTGATTCACTCTAATCCATGCATCAGTTATGAGTACATGTATCTTGTAGTTTCCTCTCTTGTTCTGTGCAGGATCTGTGTGTAGCTGGACCGGCAAAGAGAGCAAGGAGCTGGGAACGAGAGACAAAGAGAGAGGATAAGGATCGACTAAGCGAAAGACACCAGGTTGGTTAATCTTTTCTTCCTTCTCTCTGTACTTTCATAAAGGAAAATATCAAAGCTTTACTTTCAGTTGTTGCTAAAGACTGTCACCTTTAGAGTAGGGATAGGGTCATCCGAGTCGGATACTTTTCCCCACAACAGATGCCCTCTCCAATTCCAGCTGAGAGGCTGTGGCATTAAGGCTGCTCTCTAGCTTGTAATTTTCTAATGTTTTGTCTGCCAAGGAGGCATACACCATCTCACCGGTCTGTTTGTGCAGTTCAATTTTATCCATTGGGTGTATGTCTTTGGCCAGGACCTCCAGGTTGGTCCTGAGGTAATCTGAGGCAGATTGGGGATGCAGTGCTGTGGGCATAAAATGACTCATGATCATTTTGCCTTCACTTACATCAAAGGCAGACATGAGTCTTTGCTGATTGGTGGGAGCCATGTTTAACAGATGATTGTACAGCTGTATCTTGATAGGATCACTCCTCCTTTTGATTTCTATAAATTGATGTTTGATACTAAGTCCACCTTCTTTCTGCTGGCCGGAGGAGCTAACTTCTCCTCCCATTGTTCTCTCTTGTTCCTGCTAGAAGGAACTTGCTGAAGCTTCTCTGTTGGGTGGGCCCATGCCCAATGCTTGTCTTATTGCTATGTCATCCTCTAAAAAGTCATTCAATCTTTGTCTTTTCTCCCCCTGGTTGATAGATGAAGTCAGAGGAGTTTCTCTGTCCCTTTTTCTGCTTAAGTCCTCCTTCTGTGGAGTTTGGAGGACCGAGGCATCAGTGGTGACTTCTGGCCTAGGAGGCACTATGTTCTGAGCCTGTTGCTCAGTGGAAGTTGGAGTATCAATTACTCTTTCCTGCTGTAAGGGATGCTATCTGTCATGCTGCCCTTCTTCTTGCTGCAATCCTTGTTGTTGTTGTTGCTCTGCCTGCTGCTGCCTTTCTTTATCTGCCTGCTCTTGAGTCACTGGAGGTGACTGCTCCTTCTCTTGATGTGGTTGCTCTGTCTCCATTTCCTTTTCTTTGCCTTTGCTGGATATATTTTCAGTGGCCTTGGTAGTTTGCTGTTTGGCAGTTGAGGAAGATGCAGCTGCTCCGGCTTGTGTGCTTGGAAGTGCGCTCACCTGTGAACAAAGTTCAAGGTCAGCCATCTTCCTTAGATTCCTTACTGCCCTCTGATTTAGCTCTTCTTGTGATACAGGCTCTTCTAAGGTCCCTCTCCTCCATTTGTCTTGGTTAACATATTTTTCAATGTGAGGGATACTATGATGATCATAGGCAGACAACTTATATTTGAGCCTCCTCATTGTTATAAAATGATTAGGGTCATAGGGTGTCCATGGGAAACTTGTTTGAAGGCCAAGGGACTCAAGCATTCTATCTACTTCCCTCCATCCTTGCTCCCTCTCATTATAGATAAAATGGCCAAGTTGGCTTTTCACCTTCAACTGTGCTTTTTTGCCTTTTCCTGAAAAGTGAAGCACATCAACCCGGCCAAATTGCCTAAAATACTCTAGGGCAAATAGCCTCATAGGCACATACTTAGGTAATCTGAATGGAGGCAAATCACACCCATATATCCTGATGACAGTGTGGTGTTGGTAGAAGTACCAATCCCCAATGCTGTAAGATTTAGACAGCTGAAGAATTCTCTGCATGTCATCAGTGAGTCTTGGAGGAGGCAAGCTTGTTAGCATTGTCATAGCTGGATGGATGAACTGATCAATAAATTCACAGTAAGTGTATGGAGAATCAGGTGTAGAGTGGAAGACAGAGGACCAATAAACCACTGATCTAGGATTGCCCTGGGCATCCATTCTTTTGATTGAAAAATGAAATCTCTCATGTTGATGGTATAAGATCAAATGATAGATGTAGGAGGTATATCTGAATACCCTATCTCTCACCAAATTCATCAATTTCTCATGAATTTTGTCTGATATGTAGGTGGCATAGTCATAGCAGATTGGTGACTTGCCAGGAGCAAACATAAACATCATTACCAGCATAGTTATATCAATATGCTCAATTGAATTATATCCCAAGATGGGACTAATCATATCTGCAAGGTCTCTGCCCAGCCCATTGAGATATACATGACCAATTGGAGGGTACATCACCATGTCAGAGTTAATGTATAATTGATTGAGTTTGATAATTTGAGCATCTGTCAGTTTGGCCCCTTGTTTTATCAGGTTCACTAGTGACAAAGGGACCAACTTCTTCTGAGGGTTGAAGCAAAGCATGTCTCTGATAGCTTGAGGGGTAACATAGAAAAGTACTGAACCAGATGGGTCAACAACAGCCCTCTGAGAAGCATCATAATGTTCAGCACACAGGTGGATTAGTTCAGGGAACTGGTTGACCTGAGGGAGCTTAAAAATAGGGAGGAAAGAGTCCCATATGCCCAATATATCTGTCCCATTTTCATGCTTGGCTTTCAACTCATTCAACAGATGAATGTGGAATTTGCTGCTCATAAACATTTCTTCTGTAATTTGGTAATCCATATCTGCCAAGGCTTGCCATTTCAAGTTCCTTTGAGGGGCATTCAGAGGCTGAACATTTAGTACTACAGGTGTCTCCATTGTAAAAGAGGATTTTGAATTGAGTGCAAAGTGGTTTTAATTGAGCAGGACAGTGCAGAGGGATGTCTCTTTACCAGGGAGGTGAATTTATAAGGAACAGAGAGTGGTTCTAATAAACAGCAATTGAAATATTGTTTAGAGTGTAAATAGGACAAATGTTTGGCCTCACTCTGTCTCTCTCAGTAGTTAAATTCGTTTTGAATGAGTCTGCCGCGATTGCGCGAACAGAGCTTGGTTTTTTCAATGAAAATGCAGGCAAACAAGGCTCGGCTGGTATTGTTCGAGTTCCCAACTGTCAAAGGGGCAGGTGCAAGGATTTTTGCTGGTGAATTCAAGAGTTTTTTCTGTTATAAGCTCTTTTGAGGGAAATAACAGACAAAGCAGGTACGTGAAGGATTTATAGCGGAAAATACCTGGTGAGGAATAGGCAATGGTCACGGATGACTGTGGAATGGCGCGCCGCCGGTCTCCTGGTCAGATTCTGCAGGTTGGCGGACTTTGGACGTGAAAATCGCATGCAGGTGCAACCAAGTCTATTGTGAGAAAATGGGAAAAAAACACGAAATTTCACCATAATATTGGTTTTTTGGACTTTGGCGCGTTTTTCTGCTGACATCAGCATGATGTCATAGGTGGGGTCAGGGCCGGCTGACGTCATAGGTGAGGTGGCGGGCTCTGATTGGTCCACGGGGATGGTGAAGTGGCAGGACAGATCAGCATACGGTCGGGCGCAACGGCTGACGTGACGGCATGGTGGCAGTGACGTGGGATGATGTGGAGGTGACGTAGTATAGGCGGAAAAGCCGAAACCGGAAACAGCCAGCGGTTTCATATCGCACCGCTCATGGTACGGGGGGGGAATCTGTCAGACGTACCTCCGACGGGCTGTGTCGGGGACGCGTGGCTGCCGAGTGACGTAACCTTTTTACAGACATCGGACGATATCCGTCGGATGTGAGACCCGCTCCGACATCAACGATGACCATCGGATCTGGAGGGCCCGATCCAACGGCTGTCGGGGCAGTGATGCGATCGGCGGATATGGCGGGTAAACGACGGACGTCGGAGCCGCTCCGATGCGATAAGAGCCGTTGGATGTTCAAGCTCCGATCAGACGGCTGTCGGGGTCGATGACATGATCGGTGGGTACGGCAAAGGCGCGGCATTATTTAATATATATTTTTTCGGAATGCGCGCTTAGGCGGAGGATCATCGGGGTATGGTGTTTAGTAAGGTTTTTCAATATATTTCGAAAAAACAAATACGCGCCGAAACTTTGGTTAATCACAAAAAATGGGTTTTTGTGTATTATTGGCAATTTAGAGCGGGTAAGGGTAAAGTAAGGTTTTTACAAGGTTCATGTTTGCAAATGGGGTGCAATGGGTTAACAATGGATTCAGAAAGGGGGAGGAGGGTTAGGTTTAGGTTCATCAACATGACCAGGTGTCATTTGATCCCTTTTTAGAGAACATATGGCTATAATGCCAAGGGGAGGGATATTTATACAAAATTTGGGGTTTATACACCATGGTGTTAATATTAGTAGGGGAAAGGTGATATAGGGGATTTATATAGTAAAGTTAGAGTTAATATGGATGGGGGGAGTGAATGGAGGGAGAAAACACTAAGTTTATTTGAAACTTACTTAGTTTAGGGAGTAGATCAAAATGAAAAGAGTTTTAGACAAGAAATGTGGCTTCTAAAAAGATTAAGAACCACCATGAAACCATAATTCTTCCATGAATCTCAACTGATGAGGGAATGTTAGTAAATGACATGAAAAGGGAAAAGGGAAGTTAGACATGCTCCTTTGCTTGCTGCAACTTGATGAAGAAGAACCCTTTTTTAATTCATTAACTCTGCGTTGGTAAACAAAGTCAACACAACTGCAATGGTAAGGATAACCTTTCTGCAACCCCAACTACTTACCCAGCTACTTGCCTAGCATTTTTTGTTCTTCTTGGAGGGTGCACTTGGACTTGCAGACCCTTATCTGCCTTTTCTTTTCTTTGGCTTTTTCTTTTTTCTTTTTCTATCTACTTCTACCCTTATTTCTTCCAAGGTCCCAGATTAAGCTGTTGGGAGCCTTTTCTTCTCTACCTGAACTACTTGTCTGCCAAGATTAAACAGTTTGGACAGACTTCTTTCTCTAATCTACGACTGCAATTCAAAACATGACATGGTCCAGATTAGACTGTTGGGCCATCCATCAAAATTGGGATGCATTAATCTATTTACACACCTTGTACTTCCTTGGAAATATGTGATCTTTGCATGATCAAAGCAGAGCATATTTGGAACTTCTATAGCCAATCATGAAATATGAAACCTATTGGTATAGGTAGCTAACACTAACTACGCCGAGATAATGAAAGGTTTTACCAAGTAGTTGAAACAAAATACACCATTCCTTTGGGATGAGATAGCTGACAAATCTTTGGATGCACTTAAACACGCGTTGGCCCATGCACCGTTACTGCATCCTCCCAATTACAACCAGGATTACTTTTTGTACCTCGCCGCTTCTCATTCCACCACTGGGATGTTTTTAGCTCAGGAAGATGAATTCAACAATGAAAATGTGATTTACTATCTTCGTTGAACTCTGAATCCGACTGAGCTTAAATATTCGCATGTGGAGAAATTGGCCTTGGCGGCTGTTCAAGTTGTCCAAAGATTTCATCGCTACATCTTATTACACAAAACCACGATAATCTCTAACTGTAACCCTATGATGTATATCTTGACCAAACAATTGCTAGGGGGCAAGTATTCCAAATGGATAGTTATCCTGCAGGAATTTGACTTGGAATTTGAAAAATCCAAGGCAAAGAAATCTTTGGTTTTTGTGGAACTGATGTGTGATTTCCCACGTACTGATACTGAAACTGTGGCGAAAGAGCCCATTGCGGATGAATCCTTGTTTCTTATCAATACTCTTGATCCATGGTATGGAGATATTATTGTTTATCTCCAAACCCAATCTTTTCGGCCTGAAATCTCACGATCTCAGAGACAGAAAATATGTTTCCAATCCCAACAATACAATATTATTGGTGATACACTCTATCGTCGTGGGGCGGATTCTGTTTTCCAACGTTATCTAACTCATGAAGAAGCTGAAAAGTTTCTCAATGACTGTCACTTTGGAGCATGTGGCGTTCATATGTCTGGGTATGCCATAGCCCAAAGGATATTGCACGTTGGTTATTTCTAGCCATACTTATTCAAAGATTGTATCTATGCAGTCTGGAAATGCCACAGTTGTCAAATTTTTGATCGTAAGATGCGTGCTCCACCCACTCCTCTCCACCCTATAATTGTTGTCGGTCCTTTCGTAAAATGGGGTATTGACTTTATTACATGTAACCCTCACTTGGCTGGGGGGCATGCGTATATCATCCTAGCAGTAGATTATTTTACTAAGTGGGCCGAGGCGATGCCTACATTTTCGGCAAACAGCAAAACTGCTGCAACTTTCGTATTCAATCATATAATTGCTAGATTCGGTGTTCCTCTAGCTATTATTACTGATCATGGAAGTCACTTTCGAAACATCATGATGACTGAACTGACAGATCAACTTGGCCTGCGTCACGATAGTTCTACTCTGTATTACCCACAGGCTAATGGTCTGGTTGAAGCTACCAATAAAGTTTTAGTCACTATGATCCAACAAATCATTGGTATTCATAAGTCGAATTGGCATAACATATTATTTTCAGCACTTTGGGCATATCGAACCTCAATGAAAACATCAACTAATTTCACTCCTTTTCAACTGGTTTACGGTTTGGAAGCAGTGTTACCTATTGAATGCCAAATTCCGTCATTACAATTAGCCATAGAATTACTCCCAACCACTTCTGAAGAGGAGAAACGTTTTTTGTACTTAGCTCAGCTAGATGAGAATCGACGTAATGTTGCAATAGCAATCGAGACTCATGCGAAACGAATAAAAGCTCAGTACGACCGAAATGTTACACCTCGTAATTTTTCGGAAGGAGACCTAGTTTTACTATATGATCAAGCAAACGATAAGATAGGGGCTGGAAAATTTGTACCTATGTGGCATGGTCCTTATATTGTTAAGAGAAAGATGGCAAAAGGGGCCTATGAATTGGTAGATTTTGACGGTGTCTCTTTGGGTAAACCTAGAAATGGGCTTTACCTGAAGAGATATTATGCTTAAATTTCGGTGTGGAGATTTTTGTTAGTTTCTTTATAGCTGGTGTGTTTTAGATTAGAAAAGTGTGCCTAGTTTAGAGAGTGCTTTTATCACTACTCTTGCTTATCTTGATTTTACTCTTGATATTGCAGATGTTGACGTCTCTTCAAACATACATTGGTTTTGCTAATGGTGCTTGTCGTAGTACACGGAAAATTTCTTCCACAGCTTGGGTTATCTATTCACCCTCTGATGAGTTAGTATCTATGCATGGGGTAAGCCTCGGTCAAATAACAAATAACATTGTAGAGTATAGTGCAGTGATTGAGTTATTATCTGAATCCATCTCATTTGGGATTCGGAGTTTGATTGTTAGGTTAGATTCTGAACTCGTTGTATTACAGCTTAACAGGGTTTATGCCATTAGAAATCTAGTGTTATTAAGATTATTTTTGAGAGTTCATCTCTTGGAACGTGAATTTGATTACATTGAATATCAGCATATTCCAAGACATTTAAATACATTATCAGAGGCAGTTGCTTCTCGTATGATAAATAGACATTTGCAATAATGCTTCTCGTATGATAAATAGACATTTGCAATAATCAAACAATAAATTTAAAAACATTCAATAACATGTTACACAAGATAGCCGGTAATAATGATATATCATAGCATAGAAAAAGTGTGTCAAAATATACATCGTCTTCGATCATAGGTTGAAAAACACCTTATGATTGGCAAAATGATACTACAAAAGGACAAAATGTCGTGTGAGTCTACAAAAGTGATCATCCTATCCCTGGTGACGATCACCATAAGAAACCACTGCTCAGGCCACCCTACAAAGGAACCTCCTAAAAGGTCCTGGGACCCCAATCACATATCGATGTAACCTAAGTGGAATATCATCTATGCCAGTCTCTGGAATATCTGCTGTCAAACGCTCTAGATGATTCTCCAAATCGGTCAGGATCTCTGTAGATTGGTCCTGTGGGGCTGGTGCTGCTGCAACTGGGTGTCTCCTCTCATAAGGCTGGAGAGCGGCTGGTCATTGTGGACCCACATCTGCATTTAAAAAAAAATTATTGTCAGTTTTGGACGATTTAAAAAACAAAAAAAATTAGTTAAAACTTAGAAAGTGTTGAAAATGATTTTACCTAAATCATCCCACTGCTCTCCTGGTGGAAGAATCATGTCTGGATCACCACGATAATCCACCCCGGCATATGGAAAATCCTGAATCACAAAATGTTGGTTGCTTAACCAACGAAAATACTCAGGCGGAAATCAAACAACCTCTGAACCCTCCTCAGGGTGACAGGCCATCAAAGCAACCCAACGCATTATCCTAGGCTCTCGAGGAAGACCAGCCTCAACAGAAAGCTGTTGTGGGATTAGCATAGGGACCCTCTCTAGACCAAAGCTCACAACAAGGAAACCGTATCCAAATTTTTTCAATTGTACGTTCTTTGCTATGGTTAGTTGGCCTTTTACATTTGCCAACACAGCTTCGCACCAGTTGAATATGGTACCTCGATAACAGTCTACAGCCATCTGTATCTGGGATCTAGTAGCCACATGCAATGTTGCACTCCCACATAGCCTGGTGACAGTGAATGCAATAACCTTAAGTTCAGGATGGTCGATAGTTTTAATATCGATTCGTTTGTCCTTTGTTTGATCATTACAAAACTCCAATCGGAGATTAGCGACAGACTGGCCACCTGGCCTAGTCCCGAAAGGAGATAATTGTTCACCATTCTTGGGCAAACCAGTCAAAAAATATATGTCCTCTAGCTCAATTTCGAGCCAGTGGCCACCAATCATGAAACACTGGTCCTGTATGTTCCACCTATCTACCAGCCATTGCAAGAAGTCTACTTGGGCCCTCATGCCTGGTATGGCCCAAAACTTGAACAGTCTGCATGCTCTCAATGCATCCAATGTGGGTGGATGATTTATTGCGGAAAGATCCACATCCTCATGCTCGCGTTCCCGCCAAATAAGCATTTTGAGTGTCCTATAATGTAAAAAAGACATGTTAGAACAATTTTGTTCGGAAAATTTTGGGAAAAAATGGAGAAAAATCAATTTAAAAATTCATTTTCGCGAGGTCCACACCCGCCACTTACAGACAGTGCGTAGGTCCGCATGGGCTGTAAGTAACAAGTGCGGACCCACGACTTTTTTCATTGTGGAAAAAAGTCGGGGTCCGTAGGGGTCGCGTGTTGCACCTGCGGACCCCCGCGAGCTAATTTCTAAACTAAATTTTCCCTTAAAAATCAAAATTAGAGCCTAAAAATGAAATGTAAACGATTAAAATGCAAGATAAAGAGGATGTGGGTTACCTGGAGCTGACGGTTTTCGATTCCAATGGACGGATTTTCCAGAATCTTCACAAGAAGTGTTTTACCCAAAAGCTCTCACTTCTCACTCTAAAATCAAATGGTAAAAATGAACTTGGAAAAGCCCTTTTTATAAGATTTTTTGAATAAATGAATTTTTAATTTATTTATTTTTCACTTTATTTTCTCACTTATCCTGATTTTACTCTTGATATTGCAGATGTCGACGTCTCTTCAAACATACATTGGTTTTGCCGATGGTGCTTGTCATAGTACACGGAACATTTCTTTTTCAGCTTGGGTTATCTATTCACCCTCTGATGAGTTAGTATCTATGCATGGGGTAAGCCTCAGTCAAACAACGAATAACATTGCAGAGTATAGTGCAGTGATTGAGTTATTATCTGAATCCATCTCATTTGGGATTCAGAGTTTGATTGTTAGGTTAGATTTTGAACTCGTTGTATTACAGCTTAACAAGGTTTATGCCATTAGAAATCCAGTGTTATTAAGATTATTTTTGAGAGTTCATCTCTTGGAACGTGAATTTGATTACATTGAATATCAGCATATTCCAAGACATTTAAATACATTAGCAGATGTAGTTGCTTCTCGTATGATAAATAGACATTTGCAATAATGCTTCTCGTATGATAAATAGACATTTTCAATAATCAAAACGGTAAATTTAAAAACATTCAATAACATGTTACACAAGATAGCCGGTAATAATGATATATCATAGCATAGAAAAAGCGTGTCAAAATATACATCGTCTTCAATCATAGGTTCAAAAACACCTTATGAATGGCAAAATGATAGTACAAAAGGACAAATGTCGTGTGAGTCTACAAAAGCGATCATCCTATCCCTGGTGATGATCACGATAAGAAACCACTGCTCAGGCCACCCTACAAAGGAACCTCCTAAAAGGTCCTGGGACCCCAATCACATATCGTTGTAACCTAAGTGGAATATCACCTATGCTAGTCTCTGGAATATCTGCTGTCAAACGCTTTAAATGATTCTCCAAATCGATCAGGGTCTCTATAGATTGGTCCTATGGGGCTGGTGCTGCTGCAGCTGAGTGTCTCCTCTCATAAGGCTGAAGAGCAGCTGGTCATCGTGGACCCACATCTACATTTACAAACTTTTTATTGTCAGTTTTGGACGATTTAAAAAACAAACAAAATTAGTTAAAACTTAGAAAGTGTTGAAAATGATTTTACCTGAATCATCCCACTGCTCTCCTGGTGGAAGAATCATGTCTGGGTCACCGCGATAATCCATTCTGGCATATGGAAAATCGTGAATCACAAAAATTTGGTTGCTTAACCAACGAAAATACTCAGGCGGAAATCGAACAACCTCTGAACCCTCCTCAGGGTGACGGGCCATCAAAGCAACCCAACGCATTATCCTAGGCTCTCGAGGAAGACTAGCCTCAACAGAAAGCTGCTGTGGGACTAGCATAGGGACCCTCTCTAGACCAAAGCTCACAACAAGGAAACCGTATCCAAAGTTTTTTAGTTGTCCGTTCTTTGCTCTGGTTAGTTGGCCTTTTACATTTGCCAACACAGCTTCGCACCAGTTGAATATGGTGCCTTGATAACAGTCTACAGCCATCTACATCTGGGATCCAGTAGCCACATGCAATGTTGCACTCCTGCATAGCCTGGTGACAGTGAATGCAATAACCTTAAGTTCAAGACGGTCGATAGTTTTAATATCGATTCGTTTGTCCTTTGTTTGATCATTACAAAACTCCAATCGGAGACTAGCGACAGACTGGCCACCTGGCCTAGTCCCGAAAAGAGATAATCGTTCACCTTTCTTGGACAAACTAGTCAAAAAATATATGTCCTCTAGCTCAATTTCGAGCCAGTGGCCACCAATCACGAAACACTGGTCCTGTATGTTCCATCTGTCTACCAGCCATTGCAAGAAGTCTACTTGGGCCCTCATGCCTGGTATGTCCCAGAACTTGAACAGTCTGCATGCTCTCAATGCATCCAATGTGTGTGGATGATTTTTTGCGGCAAGATCCACATCCTCATGCTCACGTTCCCTCGAAATAAGCATTTTGAGTGTCCTATAATGTAAAAAAGACATGTTAGAACAATTTTTTTGGAGAATTTTGGGAAAAAATGGAGAAAAATCAATTTTAAAATTCATTTTCACGAGTTCCGCACCCGCCACTTACAGACAGTGCGTAGGTCCACACAGGCTGTAAGTAACAAGTGTGGACCCACAACTTTTTTCATTGTGTAAAAAAGTCAAGGTCTGTAGGGGCCGCGTGTTGCACCTGCGAACCCCCGCGAGCGAATTTCTAAACTAATTTTTCCCTTAAAAATCAAAATTAAAACCTAAAAATGAAATGTAAACGGTTAAAATACAAGATAAAGAGGATGTGGGTTACCTGGAGTTGACGGTTTTCGATTCCAACGGATGGATTTTCCAGAATCTTCAGAGGAAGTTT
Organism: Pinus tabuliformis; assembly: GCA_031772625.1. Taxonomy (NCBI): domain Eukaryota; kingdom Viridiplantae; phylum Streptophyta; class Pinopsida; order Pinales; family Pinaceae; genus Pinus; species Pinus tabuliformis. The sequence continues at coordinate 1,259,292,621 of CM062804.1, forward strand.
TTTACCCAAAAGCTCTCACTTCTCACTCTAAAATCAAATGGTAAAAATGAACTTGGAAAAGCCTTTTTTATAAGATTTTTTGAATAAATGAATTTTTAATTTATTTATTTTTCACTTTAAAAAGGTAACTTTTTAAATACATTTTTATTTATCTTAAACAGGTATGAGTAATGTTTTGAGTTTTTGTGCAGAATATTGGATTTTCGGGGAAAATTGATCATTTTTCAACAAAAAGTGCTTTTATCACTTTTTCGAACTCTTTCAAAAATTTCCAAAAAAGCAAAACATTGGAGTCCTCTTTAAGCTCTTTTCTGACTCGTAAAATATGAAAAGATTGTCGAGTTTTTCCCCTTTTTAACTCGTTAAATGGAATTAAAAGGGCGGTCCACTTACAGCTCTTTCTGACCGTATAAACATGAAAAGATCGCTAGACTTTTGTCATTTCAAGTTCGATATTGGTTATAAAATGACGTGTCTTCAATCGTTTTTTTACTTTTTCGGATCGGAGCCACTAATTATGAAAAGTACTCCCTAATCGTAATGGTCAAGCGGTTCTCTCAAGTATTGTTTTATACTTTTTTGGGCTTGAGGGACACAAATTTACGAAAAAGGACCCCCGTGGAGTTTTCTTAAGTGTTTCTTCTGACTCCCTAAAATTGAAAAACACCGAGTTTTTCCTATATTGGACTCATTAAAATTTAACAGTAAAGGACCTGTTCAATTTTAAACAGGAACGAACCACTCCTTCTTAGGGTTCGAATTTTAAACTAAGTTGGATTCATCCAAAGGATGAGCTTATAAACAAGAAAATGTTATCCTCCTCAAGCTTGTCAAAAAATAAAGCGATACTTGCCAAAAATGGTGGGGGAAAAGAGAGGAAAATGAACCTATTTGTTACACTTTGTATTTTAGAAAAGAAGTTAACCACTCTTGAACACGACACTTTTTGTTCACCTGGGTTGGGAAATCCTTTGCCTATCAGTTAATCAAACCATATTGAAAGTCTTCAGTCGGTTTCTGGGTATTAGTTTTGGGTCAATTGTCACCAAACCATCTTCAGTGTCATTATGTGTTCAAGAGGTTAGTTCAAATAAACCATTCATCTGCAAAAATATCTGTCATCCATTTTGACCATCCCTGAGTCAGTCCTTGCCAATATATTTCTTCAAAACTTGATCTATGATTTCATGTTGTGGGCTTGCCTATGACAGATCACTTTCTATCGACTTCAGCTCATTATCTAGAAAGATGATCTAGAAATCGTCAGTACCTTGAAATCTGCATGCCCTAATGGCAAGTTTCTCACCTTCGACGATAGGTTGCATCATTGACCTTCGATCAAAGGATTCTATGACATGTGCGACATTAGCTCATTTATTCACATTTCATGGATTGTACTGAGTAATTTGAGAGCCATTGACATTACTGGTGGGTTCTCTCACACTTGTTAACAGTTCACATCATTGACTGGTAATCAAGTGGTTTCTACCATGTTTGACTTCGACACATTCATTCACATGGATAGAATCATACTAGTTTGGGAAGCAAAAATCAAGACCCTGGATCTAGTTTCTACCATCCAAGCTGCGAAGAATTTTGTTATTCATTATACAGTGGACTATTCATAAACAGATGGCTGCACCCATACTGTGTCTACACATGTCTATACTTTTGATGTATTACAAAATCATTCCTGTATTAGAACAGTTTAGTCAATTTTCTAGTCAGTTTTGATCTGAGTATGGGAATGCCTACCTCAGCGATGATATGTTCATATATATATATTTTGAATTGAATGTTTTTACAGGTTCCGACTGGGGTGTCCACAGGATGATCCTTGAAATGATAAAGTACTTCACTCTTCATAGATGACAAACTCTATCTTCATCTATTGCAAACTTCGCACTTTAGGGGGCAATTTGTTGCACAAAAAATTGTCACCTTGACATTTTGCAATCTGTGTGAGTCCATTACCACTCATACTTTCCTCCTTTGCAAGTCTTAAGCCTAATTTCCTCATATCAAGCCTTGAAAATAAGAGAAAGCCCTCAAAATTCTCTAAAACTCTAGTTCCACACTTTCTCTTTACATTACCTGCGGTCCCGCACCTAATGGTCATGTCTCCTATGCACCTGACCGCTCTGTCTCTGTGTTATGGGTGCGGACCCCTGTAAAAGTTAAAAGGCGCGAGTATATTCTAAAAATACTCACTTTCAGTCATTTCTAGAAGCTTCTGGAAGGAATCTTGAGGTGGCAAGTTCGCTCCCTTAAGGTTCATGCATCTCATACCTTAAGGAGCTAACCCCTTGATGTGAGGAGCTTATCCCTTTGAAGGAGGACTCTATCCCTTCATAGGTGGACCTGTAACCTCCTTCCTCTGCACTATGAAATGAAGAATTGGGCTGGTTACTTGGGAGGTTGAAAGCTGAATATTTTTGAGGTGAAATGCTGCTGGAACTTAGTCTTCTTAGTTGAGTTTTTATGAGGAGAGATTACATACCTCTAAGATCTCATTTGGAGAAGTGCAAGGCTTGTCAAAGTAAAGGAAATTCCTGTTTCGGACCCTAGGAAGAGCTTGTTCAACATCAAGGCTGAAAAGGTTGTAAGGTTCTTCTACTTCAAAGTTAATACAAATAAGTTTGTTTTTCTCAATAAGCTATTGATGTATGGTTTATTTTATGGATTCCTTGATCACCATAATAGACATGATTTATGATATTAGCTATGCAGGTGCTATTTGATGTTTGCTTGTTTGTGATTGCAGGTTCTCAAAAGGAAACTCTTTCGAACGGTTAAAGGATGGCTGCTACAAACTAGCATTGGACTTAAGGTAGGGTCTTAACACCTCTATAGTTTTTATTTATGAATCGCATATGTTTAGAGAAAGATAGATTTGTTTGTCTGCTTGTTGCTAGACTATCTTCTGATACTAGGGAGATCGGTCATGTCCGCAAGATCGATTTATCTAGCCAACATAAAGGCTATATTAAATCTCTCCTTCTACACTTAATGATGTTTTTTTAGCTTTAATATGTTCTTCGGAAGTTTTAGAAATAATTTCATATTATGTACCTAATATTATTTATTTATGCAGAATATTGGGAGAATGTTGAGTAAACTGTGAACAAGAAAATATAGGCACTTGCTCCCTACTACAGGATAGGCCAAGATTGGATAATAAATGAATAATATATTATGAAATTATTGAGCAAATTCAGGAGCTCCACTGATTGAGAAAATCTAGGAATGTGTTCTCTGCCATTAAATGAAGATTTCTAGTGTTGGAAACTAGATCCACTTTTTGAGGGGTTTTGGAGGGGAAATATACACCCTTTCAAGGAGGATTATTCCCCATCTATTTGTATAAGTATTAGTTCGAATTTTCCTCTAGGGGCATATATTTCTTAGTCTTCTTGTGGAGAAAACTTGTTATTTAGTAGCTCCACTTTCGTTTCTAGGAGGGATGTACTTGGATTGATTCAAATAATACAATTTGGTGCCATTTTTAGCTTCTATAGATGGTTTTCTTCATATGACTCTTATTATCCTTGGGATTGGCTATCGCAAGAGTCTTAGAGCCCTATTTTACAATTTCTTTATTTTCTTTGAATGTCTTTTTCACTTTCATCTCTTATTTCTGCATTTGCTATTCATGTTTCTATTGTTGTATGTCATATTGGTTAAATGATTGAAGTGAGTTGTTTTGAAAGTTATTTATAGATTCATAAGCATGATTCATTATTATAACAACTCTATAAGGTCATATTCATCATTGAGCTGCTTGGATTGGTATACTAGTTCATAAATCTAGAATTTCTAGAAGTCTCTTGTAGCAAGATAGTAGTAATTTTCTTCTATTTTTTAGCACATGTTAGCGAGACTATTTTGAGTTGATTCCACTTGTATTGAATCCTAAAAATATTCAAGTTAATTTTTTTTTTACCCCATGGTATTTTCACTTGATTAGGTTAGCCATTTGGTAGGTTAACTAGCTCACTGATTCTTGAATTTCTCGTTTTTAAAGTAGAAATTTTATGTTATTTTTTATCACATGTGAAAAAGGGTAGTTTGAGTGGTTTCACTTGTATTTTAGTCCTAGGACATCCTAATTAATAACCAAATTCACCACATCTCATTTTCATTTGATTTTCTTGGTCATTAGTGAGATAAATTAGGGGGCAAACTAGGTATTTGGTGTTTTCAAGTATAAAAATCATAATTCTTTTGTGGTGTACAGGTGCTACTGTTTATTTGCAGGGTTAGCATTTTCATTTACACTCCTTACTATACCACCATATCCTTCTTTCTCCATCAACAACTCCTCCAAAGCATGGTTCACTGAGGGTACATTTATGGTTTATTGAAAGCCACTATATGCATTGTTCATTGTGCAAGATGGGCCCCTGAAGGGTAATAAGATTGGAAAGGGTAACATAGAACCTTATTCTAGATTACACTACCATTTTTTACCTTTATATTTCGTTTTCCACCCTTAGAATTCTCACGGATCCAATCCTGTACCAAAACAGGGAAATCATGTAACAATCCTATAGCAGTGTTGTAGCATCCTATAGAACCTTTTAAACTTGACTAGATTTGCTTTAAGATATTAAGTTTTTTATCTTGGGATTCAATAATAACCTCCAGAATTTGAATCCATATTTGGGGAGGACCAAGGACCACTTTAGACCCATCCTTCCTTCACTACAAGTACAGAACAACAATTAAAATTAGTAGACATATTTCCACATATGCATCACAAAGGTTGTTCTCTTTTGCAACGTGTAAGGACTTTGTTACTAAAGCTAAATTATCTTTAACTTAGTCATAAGAAAGGAAAATCTTCAATGCAAGTAAATTAGACCTATTTTTCGAAGTGATGCTCTTAGATTTTCCAATCATATGCTTTCGATCAAGTTTCCTTTTTCAAGCAAATTTTCACATATAACTAGAGTAATGATTTACATTTCTCAAGTAGAATATTTATTTGCGTCCATAAGTAGGATAGAATATTTAAGCTCTGGAATTAGTACAGTCTGTTACCTTCCTACAAATGTAATTGGTTAGCCCTTAGAGTTGGTTCAAGATCTTTACTTTATGCAATTAGAATATGTTTCCATTCCTTGTGTTTTATAGTTTAAGGTTTCCATTTCAAGCATTTCCATTTCTACAATCCATGATATTCAACCCATTACATCAAATCGATGAAACAAGGATAAATTACATGCTGCACATATAGTGTCGACACCTCTTAAGTTTGTATGAACATCGAGTTGATAATTTAAGTTGGTAGCCTTGGGAGTTGCAACATTCTTGTTCACTTAAGAGGTGTTGACACTGTATGTGAAACATAACCTTACTCTTCATAGTCTGACTCCCTTTGATGCAAGTAAAATCAGACAATGAAACAACTTCAAATGAGCAAAGATCTAGGTCACCCGCCAATCCTAAGTTGAAAAAGGTAAATAAAAATAAGCAAACCTATTCTACTTTTGCTAGACAGAAAGGAAATATATTCTATTTGCAAAATTGTAAACCACAATGAACACCAAGAAAATCAAATTTATATTTCTGGAAAGTAAATGGAATTAAAGGAAATCTATTCTATTTTACGGGAAAGGAAAGTCCTATATTAATTTTGCAAGAAGGAAAGCACACCTTGCTTAAAGTAAATTGTGGAAATAAAATCTAGACTGATTGCAGAAATAGACATTTAAGAAGCAAGAAATGTAAGAGATAAATGATGACCTAACCAAGTCTCAGCTCAACCAAAGTGGTCTCAGAGCATTCATAGGCTATAAATCTACTTTCGCCATGAATTTGGAGTGAATTTTGGCAAGGAAGATCTCAAAAACAAATTGTTATAGGATTGTTACAAGATTGTTATTTCTCGAGTTAACTTACTAAATTCCCAAGAAAATCAAATGAAAATGTGATGGGGCGATTTTTATTATAAATTAGGATTTCATAAGGCTCCAAGCCAGGTGGAATCACCCAAATATACCTTTTTCAACATGTGCTAAAAAGTAGCTAAAATTTACTACTCCAAAAACTAGAAATTTAAGAATCAGTGAGCTAGTTAACCTACCAAATGCCTAACCTGATCAACTGCAAAATCCGTCAGGTAATTTGTTTTATTAACTTTAATGATTTTGATGACTTAATAAGAGTGGAATTTACTCAAAAGAATCTCATTAACACGTTCTAAAAATTAGCAGAAAATTACCACTATGTTGTTACAAGAGACTTCCAGAAATTCTAGATTTGTGAACTAGTAAACCAATCCAAGTAGCTTAATGATAAATATGAAATTTAATTTTTTTTTTTTTCTAAGGGCTCTTCATTCTTGTGAATTTGTAAATAACCTTCAAAAAAACCCACCTCAATTATTTAACCAATGTAACCTACAAAAAAGGAAGAATGAGTACTAAATGTAAAAATAAGAGATGCAAGTGAAAAAGACATTCAAAGGAAATAAAAAAATTGTACAACAGGGATTTGAGGCTCCTCAGATGGAAAATCCCAAGGATACTCAGAGATATATGAAGGAAACCAAGCTTTATAAGCTAAAAATGACACCAAAATTCATTATTTGAATCAATGCAAGTACATCTGTACTAGAAATGAAAGTAGAGCTACTAAGTAACAAGCTTTCTCCCTAAGAAGACTAAGAAATGGATGCCCCTAGAGGAAAATTTGAATTGGTACTTATAAAAATTGGTGGGTAAGAACTCTCCTTGAAAGGAGGCAACTGTACCCTCCAAAATCCCTCAAAAGTGGATCTCGTTCCCAACACTAGGAATTTGCATTAAATGACAAGGAGAACATTCCTAGATTTTCTCAATCACTTGAGCTCGAAAATATGTTCAATAATTTCATCATATCTTGTTAATTTATTATCCAATATTGGTCCATCCTGTAGCATGGAAAAAAGTCCCTAGATTATGTCATCGTCAAAATCTTCATAATCTGCCCAATATTCTCACAGTATTCTAAAAACATAAATAATATTAATTAAGCACATAATATGAAATTATGTCTAAATCTTCCTAATGAACATGTTAAAGCTAAAAACATGTCATCCAATGCAAAAAAAGAGGTTTAATTTGTTGAAGTATGGTTAGATGGGCCTTAATTTGTATATAATTTGGAGGCCCATCATACCCCCCTACTGAAAGTGTTTCTCATCCTCTAAGAAACATAGTCACCTAACTGTACCTCATTCATTCCCCTGTTGGCCTTTTATCTCCTTCTTGTAGTTGTGCATCCCTTTCTCCCAACACTTCCCTACCTTCCTGTAGTAGTAGTTTCTTCTTCCAGTTGTTTAGTCTTGGCTTCCTTCCTTTAGTGTTGACTAGTGTGCCCAAAGGTACCAGAGTGGTAGCCACTTCTCTCTTTGTATTTCATTCTAAAACATTTTCTTGTTAGTCTTGTATTTTCCTTTTTTTGGGGGGTCTCGAAGGTTTCTCAATGATCTTTGGGGCCCCTGATTCCTCTTTTTCTCCTTATTTTATCTTCTCCTCTGATTTTTCTTTTAGCACTTTTCCTTCTTCTTCAGCCTCTTTCTTTCCTTCACCACCATCTTCTCCTTCTTTTTCTTCTTTTGTAGAGCTATCTTATATGCATTTGATTAAAACCACCCCCGATGGCTCCCACTGTAGCTTCTTCTAAATTTTTACAAGATAGTTATGTTATCAACTACCTGTTTTAGAGAAATTTAGGGTTTTTTGAAGATACGTCAAAGGTGTAATGATGTTTGTTGGTTAGGGGAGGAAAAATAGAATTCCCAACTCAAAACAAGTTCATTTCTCCACTAGATTGTCAACTTCACAAAAAAATCTTAACACTTCAATTTCCTTTCATTTTCAGAGATCTGCTATAGGATTCACTTTGGAAAAAAAATGATTAATTACACAAACTTCTTATTCACAAAAGGTGAGAAAAATTAGCTACTTACCCTTCGCTTGGATATTCCTTCATAAATATAGGGTTTTTTGGCCGAAATTGATCAAATTAGGCTTCTTTACATCTCTTGGGACAGTCCTATAATAACACATAGTCTACATCTTGTAGCACATAATATGCATCCAATAGCACACAATCTATCTCCTATAGCAGCTACTCTTTCTCCTGTAGTACGTGTTATCACTCCCTAATTTCCCTAGGTTGTGGAGAGAAACCCAGAGGTAACCACAAAACCACTTACAAAGCTGGGATCTGGTCCTTCCGGCTTCAGAGAGGGATATCTCTTTCTGATTGAGATTCTGTCTTGAGACATTAGGCTAGTTATTGAGTTCTGAGGTTGGTTTTTCAAATATTTGGTTGAAAATTGCAGGGAAAGCCCATTGGGCATGGAGTCATAAGTCTTTGGGTTGTCAAACACAAAAATGGCAGAGCAACTGTAACAGGGTGGGATATGCAAACTTTTGGATCTTTTAAAGTAATTGTGGAGTGTATGGAATAAAGATGATTTAAGTTCTATTAAATATAGAGAATGCTAGGATGAATTCAATACTTAACATCAAAATGAAAACATTGATATATTTTACAAGACATAGTAGAGTACACTTAAGCAAATTCGGCCCTTTATATTCTTGAAAAAATAGAGACTGAAAACATATGGAAAATTGAGACAATAAAAAATTCACATGAGAAAGTACATCACCAATTTCTTGACACGGCAATCCTGGAACAAAAACTATCTGTATTATTGCAAATTGATCAATTCAGTACAATGCACAACTTACATCAAAATATAGCTCCTTTCTTCATACAAGTTCCAACCCTTGTTAAGTCTTATTACAATATACTTATAGACTTTCTACTAAATTACTCTCGGTTTCCAAAAAAGGTATTCATTACAAAATGATATTCTAACAAAATTACATATTTTTCTAAAACAAAACTAAAAAATAGAAGCCTTGGAAAAATTTGGCCGTCGTTTGAAATTTTTAAGGGAATCTGTTGCTGATTGTGCCCTTTTTCAGCTCCTTGCTTCTGCTTTTGTGCCAAACATGTAGGTCTTTGGTTTATGCTTGCTCGACCAACTACAGTAATTTTTCCCACCTTTCTTCATCTGGGATTGAAAAATTCACCATGTTCGTAAATCTTTCATCCACTTCAGTGTAAATTTGAAAAGTTGGCTTATTTAAAAATAAATGATGAATTTCGTGCTATATATTCAAATCAAATTATAGGCCTTGTAGGAAATCTTCCCCACTAATGGCTCTCTTTGACTTTGCAAACTTTGACACATCTGCAGCAATGTTGCATAATTGTTCTTGATAATTCTCTAATGGAATCAATTTTCCATTAGAGTTTTTGAGCTTTGGAAGTCCCTTTTCCTGCAATACATAAAAATTTATGTTGAATCTATTTAACTGTAGCTCCAACTCTTTATATTTTTTCTCCAATTGCACCATCATATTCGTTTATTCAAAAATATTTTGACTTCCATCACTGCTTCTATTATGTCCTAGATATGGAGCTCTTCAATCTCTTCTATGGTTTTAGAGTTTAGCATCTTGATGATTTTGTGTGCTTCTTCTGGCCTATGCTCAATATCAGCTCTTGTCTGCTCTACTACTGCTTTGACTCTTCGTACCAATTCCTCCTGTTCAAATATGATTTGAGTGGAGGGCCATAGGTCTGTAATATTAGCATTGATGTTATGCCAAATGTTTCTTTTCTCCTCTCCTAAAATTTTAATAATGATGGACTAGTCTTCATACTTCTAAATTTGTTGAATAAGTTTGAATTTCTTCTGTGTTTTTGCCAAGTATGCATTATCTGCCTTTATTTTACTTTACTCCATCTTGGTTAGAGTTGCTGACAGTTTCTCTACTTCTTTGTTTGTTAATGACAATTCCCCCAAAGCTTGAGTTAGCCTTTCTGAGGAATATGAAACTGATATTTGTGTTGGGGGTTGAATTATAGTCCCTGTTGTTGTACCTACTGTTATGCCTGTCGCTTCCCATTTCTCTTTATCTTTTAGTAGTGTTTCCATTTCTTGCTCCATTTTTTGTATTTGAGCATTTTTCTCCACTACTAAAGTAAACATATTTTCTTTATCCATCTCCAAAATAGTGACTTCTTTAGTCTAGGGGTGTTCTGTAGTTGGGAGTTTGAGTTGTTTTCTAAAAGCCCGAATGTCAAAATTCTTTCTTTTGATCACTTCCTCTACTTCCTTGACATCACTAGGGTCATATCCTAGTTTAATAACTAATTATTCCAACGTTATAATTCTGGTGTCTTTAGCCTTAAAGGACATCCTCTCGATCTTGAGTTGTGAGTGCACGTTGTTCAGTGAAGTCTGCAATTTTGAAGCAGCCATGGCAGAGCTAGTCAAACTTGAATAAATAATTTCGCTTGCCTACTTATGCAAATCAATCTGATTAATTGCGTGAACCTGTTTAGTGTCAACTTAGAATATTTAGGCCTTATAATCTTCAACACCCTTGGGGATTGCAACCTTGGGCTTCAAAAATGCCATTTGAAATTGCCCATTTTCTAAGTGAAAATAAAACAATAGCCTATGCTGAGTAGTGGCAGTTTTTTTCCAGAACTCTGATTATGTTGAAGCTTTGAGATCTTCATTCTTTAGTTTAATCTATTTGTACCTTGTGAAAATACTTGGTTATGGTGGAGCTTGAGAAGTAGAAGAGACAGGAGACATTCTCATACATCTTCGTGATAAGGACAATACATTCTTCTATCATGTGATCAAAAGATTTGTAGTAGCTGGAGGTTGTGGTAGGGTTCTAACAGTCTCTTGCGAAGTGTCATGCTTATCCACAGTTATAACAGATAATCTGGCCACGTCCTCGACTAGCGCATCCTCCTTGTCCTCATCCTTGGAAGCCTGCTAAACCAGCATGCTGGCGTAGCTCCTCACATGTATGTCCTTCAACTTGTAGTCTATAAGCATCAACAATGTGTTCCATCATCAATTCATAACTTTGACAATTCTCTCATCATGGCCCACTGACTTACAAAAGTTGAAAAATAGATGCTTTGGGGTTTGCACGTAATTCCGTAATAAATAGAAATCTTCATAGCAATGTTGGCCTCTCGTTATACAAATCTTGCACCACAAACTTGATCCTCGGTTTACTAGATTAGGTGCTCCACTTTCCAAGTAATCTCTGAACACAGGGCATTGATCCTTATAATGGCCCTCTGCTTTGCATTTTGTACACCACAATTCTGATCTAGTTTCTTTACCTTTCTTGAGATATTGCAATTCCAAGGTCAGATTTGCTAGCTGGCTCCGAATTTATTATACTCCTGCATGAGTATCTCTGATCGGTGAGGCTTCTAGATTCATTGCAATCTCCAATGCTTCTGCTTGAGTTGCAATCTTTTTTTGCATCAAGGATTACCTGATATGTGCCAACAACGCAACTATAAACCATTCTTTATGTTGTTCTGGGGGGATGTTAAAGCTTACTTGTCCCATTAACACATTGAATCGTTCATCCAACTCCCACACAGACTCAGTAGCTGTCTGTTTGATTTCCTTCAACTCCGTAATGCACTGTGATCCTAATTTCAGCTTCTTGAATTATGATACCAGCACTTTCTTAATATCATCCAACGAAGCAGCCTGATTAGTCACGGAATATTTCATGTACCATGTCAACCTTTTTCTCGCAGCATCATTATGAGATGCACCTTCTTTACATATTTGTCAGTGATTTGTCTTTCTTTCCATACTGCATCAACTACAAACCAGAACTAGTCATGATCCTCTGATCCAAGGCCTCTAAAGATAGGAAGCTTAATTTCATCACCGATTTTTCTTCTCTGGGGCTTAGGGGGAGGGGAAGGGGGGTGATTAGGGGAGGGAGATGATTAAGGGGAGGGGGATGGGCGATAAGGGGAGTAGATGGATGGGGAATCCCAAATATGCCCTGATTTGGGAGGGGGAACACCGTGGGGTTGCGGGGTTAGTTCCTTCTTCTTCACTATCAGACACACCTAACAAGGGACTATAGTCAGTCTCAATAAATTTCTTTGGTTCACGGTCTATTTTATATCTCTTTCCACTTTATGTAGACCCTGGTCCTAGTTCAAACTTTTTTTTTTTGCTTAAGCAAGAGACGTTCCTTCTATATCATAAAGCCTTAAATAATGTACATAGTTTACAACCGTCCACCAGGCACTGTGGACTCAGAAAAAGAGTGCCAACCACTTCGGGTATGGTCCCCCAACTCAATACAAATAACCTTCAAAACCTTTGGAGTACAAACCAAAATTTAGCTTAAAAAATGGTCGGGTTTTTGAACTCCGTGCAATTATCCGTGTCATCGCTCACCAAACCTGCCTCCATTATCGCGACTGTCCATTCCACTTTCTCCATCCGACGGTAGAGGAGAATATCGCTCTGAGAATGTGCACGGTACTTAACCCCTCGACCCCATAGAACTGCACGATCATTCCTGATCGTTGATCCAAACCTCGAAATCCAACGGCTGATAAGATATCGCACTGCTCCAGGGTGCCGAACTTTAGTGTGCAATGAGGGCGGTTTACCATCCCGGCCCCCTGCCACGTGTCATACGTTGTATGGAATAACTCCCAAATTTCAAAAACCGCTTCCTTCTTGAGAGGGGAGCAATCAAACAAAAACAGCTCGGTGAGGGGTTTTGGCTCCCGAAGAGGGAAAAAAGGAGTAAAATGGCTGCTGGAAAAGAACGGATTCCCATCCTTCGCCATCTTGCCCATTTTCCTGAACCCAAAACCAAAACTGAACTGAACACCCAATAAACTGAGAAACCCATCCACCATACACCAGAGATTTTTGAAGTTGAAATTACCCGTGCTACTGATGCCAACCGAGGCCTGCCTCTCACCAAAGACCTGCCTGACCAAAATTAGAGAAACATACAGAGACCAAATCATAGAGATCTTGCTTCTATAGTTTTGTTTCGATACACTTCTCTATCTTCATCCGCTTGATTTTGATAGAGAATTTTAAGACTGCCCTGAGGCACTTCTTGCCAGCTCATTGAAACTCTGCGTTCGTTACAGCTCACACCTTGGTTTTCCAGTATATCCGCTAGTTTATTGGCCTTTCTACGTACGTGATTGAATCTTACCGTACGTAGTCCCTGAAGGTGACCCTAAATTCTTTGGAATATCTGGATTAATCTCCAGTGATTTGAGACTTTCTCCAGCTCTGTTCCACAACTGATCCTTTTGACTGAGTTGGTGACTAACTCAGAGTCATCTTCTATCATCACATTTAGGCAGTTGTCCTACTTTAGAAATTCTAAACATTGCTCTAGAGCCATTAGCTCCGCCATGTTGTTGGTAGCTTTTCCTAAATGACAATGGAAGAGGAAGAGAATGCTTCCATCTTCATCTCGCAGAACCCTCCAAAACCCGCAATTCCCGAGTTACCTTTTGACGCTCCATCTATATTGTATTTGAAAAAACCTTTTGGGGGAGGATACCAGAACTCCTTTTCAGTTTCCTTTAGGATAACTTTCCTGTCCAGACCTTGTTGAATGAGCTCCTGCATACCCAACTATCTGAGAATTCTCTTATCAGTTTCTGAGGGAGGATTATTAGGGAGATTCCTCACTGTAGTGCCAACCGTTTCCTTGAGCTGATTTAAGATCTGCTCAAACAGGCGAAGAGATGGATTCTTTTCATTTTTGAAAATTCTCTTGTTTCTTTCTTTCCAAACATTCCATATAATGAAGCTTGGCATGAGAGCCCATGCGTAGTTAAGAACTTCATTATATGAAAAGTTTCTTCTCTAATTGCTCAGGGTGTTGATGATACTCTCTTTCTCCCTGTCGGTCTTTTGGAAAATGGTGGCAAATGTATCCCATAACCTAGAAGTGAAAGTGCAGCTATTGGGAAGATGTTCCATTGTCTCCTCTTGGGTTTCATAGAGCTGGCATCTGGAAGGCCCCAGAATACCCCTTTTCTGGATATTGTCCCAAGTCAAGATCTTGTTGTGATACACCAGCCACATGAATAGTTTGATCTTCATTCATCCTTGGTGTCTCCATAGGTTCAGCGATATCCTGTCCGGAGCATGGGACTCCAGCTCAAGGAGAATACCTTTAACCTCCTTAATATTAAAGATGCCTTCTTTATTATTGCCCCATCTTAGTTGGTCCTGCCCCTCAGTTACTAAAATCATCCTTTGTTCCAATATTCTCATGAGTACCTCTGCTTTTGTTGTCATGGGCCTATCATCCCTGCAATCTATGTTTCTCCAAGTTCTCCATTTTCCTTAATTGTTAGTGAGATCCCAAAAATCTTTTACTTTTATTAATTCTTGGTTATTTGTCTCATGCTTAAGGCCCAAAAAGTCATCTTTTAACAGTGTTGGTTCTTGTTGCCATTTATCTTCCCAAAATAGTGCTAGATCACCCTCTCTGATTTCCCAAAAATTGTTTCTTTGTACTAAGCCTCTATTCTCCTAGGCCTTGTTCCAGATGGATGAGCCCCTTATATTTCCAGACATCCTTATGAGATCAGTCTGATGCCAAGAGCTGGCATATTTTTCTTTCCAAACACTTTCCCATTGAGCCTTTGGATCTTTAACCCAACGCCACCAAAGTTTTGCCCCTAGAATGTTGCTGAGTATCTCCTGATCATCCAAGCCTAGGCCCCCTAGGTTCTTGGGTTTGCAGATCTTTTCCCAAGAGACTAAGGCCCATTTCTTTCTTGTCTCCTCCTTGCCCCAGAGAAAGTCCCTTTGGATGTTTCTGAATTGCTGCAATACTCCTTTTGGAGTTGGGAGAGCTGAAAGCATAAAAACTGGGATAGATTGGAGCAACGTTTTTGTCAACACCAATCTCCCAACCAGATTTAAAGATCTGATGGTCCATTTCCTAAATTTATCATGCATCTTATTGATCAGCGGTTCCCAAATGCTATTATGCAAAGGTTTTGCAGTAAGAGGCACTCCCAAATACTTAGAAGGGAGGGAATCCCTTTGAAAGCCTAGAATTCTGGAGATGTTTCTCTGAATAGCAATATTGGTATTAAAGAAAAATATTTTTGATTTGGAAAGATTAACTTCCATACTTGAAGCCATGGCAAATTCATTCAGTATTTGTTTGAATGTTAAAGCCTCCTTGACTGTGGGGATACCCTGTAACAAGGTGTCGTCTACAAATTGTTGATGAGTCAAAACCTGTCCATTCTCCGTTAGTTGAAGTCCCTGGATTTTACCTGATACTCTAGCATGCTTGATGGAACGACCAAGTCCTTCCATCATGAGGATGAAGAGAAAGGGTGAGAGTGGATCTCCCTGTCTGAGGCCTCTTGAAGGAAGAAAAATCTCTGAGGGAGAGCCATTAACCATAATTGTAAAGCTAGAAGAAGTCACGAGGGCCATGATCCATCTAACCCAGTTATGATCAAAACTGAACGCAATAAGCACTTTTCTTATATAGGTCCAATTCACTTTGTCATATGCTTTGGCTATGTCCAGTTGCATGGCCATTCCAGCTTTCCTCTTGCTGGTTAACGAGTGAACCACCTCATGAGCTTGAATGATGTTGTCTAGAATCTGTTTGCCCTCTACATAATCGGATTGTTCCCCTGATACCAGAGAAGGAAGCAGAGGTTTGAGTCTGTTGGCCACTACCTTGGATATTATCTTGTAGACCACATTGCATAAAGCAATGGGTCTATACCTTTCTAGAGTTTGAGCATTGTCCTGTTTGGGTATCAAGGAGATGAAGGAGGTATTGAGCACCTTCAAAATAGTTTTGTTCAACCTGGAATCCTCCACAACATTCAAAATATCATGTTTAACAATATTCCAGCAGGCTTTAAAGAAATCAACATTGAAGCCATCTGGGCCCGGTGCTTTGCCATTCTGCATTTCTTTGAGGACCTCACTGACCTCCTTTTCAGTCACTGGTCTGTTAAGGTTGAAATTGTCCTCTCTAGACACCAGCTTAGGAATATGTCTGGTCAAGTCCCTAATATAATGTTCTCTTTCTGGGTTGTTTTCCTGAGCTATGCCTCGGAAGTGCTAGACCAACACAGCTTCAATGTCCTCATGGGATTGTTGAATCTGCCCATCCTCATTCTTGATCGAAGAGATTCTGTTGTGAGCTCTGTTGCCCGTGGTGGATCTATGGAAAAATTTGGTATTGCGTTCTCCCTCTTTTAGCCATTGAACTCTGGACTTTTGTCACCAAAATATTTCCTCTTGTTTACACAAGTTATCCCTCTTGGTTGAGTTCCTGCATTTTGTTTTCCACAGATTTCTTTCCAACAAAAATGTTGCCAAAATCCTTCTTGTTCCAATCTTTTAGTCTCACCTTGATGTGTTTTAATCTTTTGTGCAGAAGGAACATTCTTATTCCCTAAATCTGCAAATCTTCTGCCCACCATTTTTCAATATTGCTCATAAATTCAGGGTATAAGAGCCATATATTCTCAAATCTGAAAGGTCTATTCCAAGGGGTCCTTATGCCCTGAATCTCCATTTGAACCAGCTAGTGATCTGAGCCTCCAAAGGGAAGAACTCTCGTTATTATTTCCTTATCTATTTGCACAAGGTCCTCAGAGATTATGATTCTGTCTAACTTGGAGGCTACATGGAACTCTCCTCCTCTTTTATTATTCCATGTAAAGCAATTGTTTGTCTCCATATCAACCAGCTTCATATTATCTGTAAAGGTTTGAAAGGCCAAAGAGTCTTTATTTAGAGCTCTGGTTCCCCCTTTTTCTCCAAAAGTGATTTGATCATATTAAAGTCCCCTCCTATAATCCAAGGTATCCCTGCATGTCTATCCCTGAGATCCACAAGGGAATCTATAAACCGGAGTTTTTCATCTATCCTTTGAGGGCCATAAACATTCGTGACTAGATAGGTTTCCCTATCTCCCACGGGCTGAATGACCACTGATAAGTAATTCCTAGATGCCTTAGCATCTATTATGCCTATTCTTTGAGGATTCCATAGTGAGAATACCTCCTGCTGAATTCTCTGCTTTAACTTCTAGAAACTCAAATCTACTGAGCCATTTGCTATGTATTTGTCTTAACTTTTGAATGGAGCATTTCATTTCTTGGATAAAAATTATATCCAGAGCCTCATGTTTCAGTCTATTACTAAGCATTCTCTGTTTTCTTTTGCTGCCTAGAACTCTAATATTCCAAGATGCAAACTTAATAATTAAAGATTAGTAAAGGAATAGCTAGCTAGATCTTTCATCTTACCTGAGTCTATCATGAGCTTTCCACATTCCATCAGTAGCTCGTTCTATTTTTTCCTGCCTCTTTTCTTTCTTGGGTTTCTAGGTGCTAATCCCGAAGTCATTTTTATTATTTTTACTCCTTCATTGCTCTATCTGCCAATGTTTTTTACCCCCTCCAGACTCTTAGCCTGAGTTCTCCATAAATACAACTGTTGTATTCTACTTAACTCTTCTTGAGGTAATGATTCTACCCCCCTGGTTGTTCCCTGAATTAAGAATCCCTCCAGATCTAGGTGTTCTCTGTCAAGAATCTCCTGAAGCTCATGGTCCTCCAGATCCATCTCACTTTGGGTCATTTCCTGATCCATCTCCGGCTCTGTATCACTCATAATGATCTCTTTCTATTTATCATTTTCCTGTGTTTGTTCCCTGTTTTCTTCTTTCTCCTTCTCCCCAGGCCTTTTTTCCTTTACTTGATCTTCTGCTGTTAATTCTTCATCCACTTCAAGAACTCGGAACTAGTTCTGACTAACCTGATGTCCTTCCTTTTGTTGTTGCTTCAGCCCTTTTCTTCCGATTTTTCCTTTATTTACCACTTTGTGGAAACTATCAGTGTCTTTCATTATGTTCATTTTTCTCTTATTGTATGCTTTACTGATAGGGCAGTCTCTGAGAAGGTGCCCATGTTCGTGGCATCTACGGCACCTGAACGGAATGTGCTTGTAGTCCACTGCTTGTACCCATTCTTCATCATAGACTTCCAGTATTACCTCATCTGGAAGAGCTTCGGATAAATCCATCTCCACGCAAATCCTTGCAAAGGAGGTGTATTTTCCCCTTCTTGTGGCTTCAGAAGCTTTAACAAATCGACCTAATTTATTGCCTATGGCAGCTAACAATTTAGTTTGCCAGTAATTAAGAGGTAGAGAATAAAGTCTCACACAGACTGGGACCGAAGTAAAAGTTTCCCGCTCTGGTACAAAGTTCATCATCCATGGCCTCATATATAGACCTGTTGCTGCGTAGAAGTAGGGCCCTCCTTCAAACACTCTGTCTTTATCTTCAATGTTTGTGAACACCACCGTGAAGAAACCCTTTGACCCAAGATGTAGATCAATGCTCCCTTTAGGTTTCTAGTGGTATTTGATCCATGTTTGTAACGCTTTTTCAGTGGGCCATAATCCCATAAATTTATAGATGATTGCATAGGTGCGCATGTGATCCCTGTGTGCCTGCAGTGCAGGATCATTTAAAATCACTGTGGGTGTGATTTTAGCTTTGGGTTTACAAGAACCCTTTTGTCTTTTACCTTTTGTTCCCTATTTTTTGTGATCTTCCTCCTTGTCTTTAGTGCTATTATTCTCCTTCATTCTGGTGCCTTCTATCTCTTCTTCCATGTTTCTTCTTCCTTCCTCAATGGTATCTCTGCCATTATCTGAAAATTTATTGCCCTTATTGGGCACAGCTTCCTTGTAGGAGGGATTGGAGCTCCCTCCTCTGCGATTTTCCTTGGAATAACCTCTGCAGCAAACTAAAACCCTAGCTGATCGCTCTCCACTCCCCTCGTCGTCCCTTCAAGCATTCTCTGGTCCTAGTTCAAACTTATTCCCTCTTCCTTCAAACATTAATCTGACTGCATTCATAGTATGCCCTTTTCACACAAAATCATTTTAATCCATAACTTCAAAGAATTTAGGTACTTACCTCACGGACCCTTGAAAAATATTTTCTCGGCTTCACTATAAGATATAGTCGTGTCTATTTCGAACTTGGTAATAAATCCTTCTAGGATACTGTCAATCCAAAAATCAACCACTCTTGAGATACTGATGTTAGTATTCCTGAGTCGTTGTATCAATTCATGGCTCCACCCAGTAGGCTGGTCATTTTTGAAACAAGTCTTATCCTCAGTCAACTTTGATAGCCATTCATACAATTCAGTATCAAAGGTCATGAAGAAGATCTCATGTTGTTCTGTAAAGAGATACTTCTGCAATCAGGCTCCGGTTTACAATCGCGGGTTTCTGTTTTCATGAACTACAAATTCTCGCTCTTTTTGTTCAACCCACTCCTGGATTTCTTTCTTTGACAAATGCCAAAACATATCCCTCAAATAGGTCCCTGTCCCAACAATGGAACCATTTTTTGGCTTAAGGGGCTTGGACTTAGGTTCCAAGTGTACTGCGCACCAACAAAACCCTCAACCACTGGCCCTTTTAGCAATGACTTGCAAGCAGATCGCAGTCTCACCCGAAGCGGTTATGGGAGGTTACAGAACCAATTTTCTACAGCCATAGGGATACTACGCTGTGGCATCCGTGTATTCTCTTATGTTTTATACTAATCTACAACTTCACATACTTAAAAGACTTCGTGCTAATTCTTTACTTCGCAGTTTTTTACTTATTATGTAAATATATCAGAGAACAATATAACATGTATCTTTTTGCATAAATAAGTAAAAAACATGCATATCAGTACATATGAACACAAATTATGAATAAATATATGCAAGTCTTCGCCAAAATTTCTTCTTATTTATTAAGATAGATCTTTTAGTATATACAACTTCTTTGACCTGCGCACCCAGCTGCAGGTGGTTTGCGCAAATAGATGCAGAGTATTCCAAGGCCTCTGCGCACTTAGTTGCGGAGCCTTCCCTTTAAGGCTCAAAATACATATTAAAGACATAAAGTATGATCAATTCATCTAGATCTCTAATTCTTCAACAGAGAATTACATCTCCTTATATATATTTCATTACTACAAAACCATGGTCCACATACTATGGGTTTGACAAAACAATGAGTTAAAACTCCAATGCACGTTACAAAATGAGGGGCTTTGACCCACCCCAAAGCCTCTAGACATTGTGTGGTGAATAGAACTTCGCGGACTCCGCATGCTCCGCTCATCAAAATGAGGATTCTTTGACCAAAAATGGACCAAGTTGGGTTGTGCCCAACATCACCCAATTTGGTCAAGCAAAAGTTGAGCTTTGGATTATTTAATTCATACATGTATTATGGAATGGGTCGGTGCTAACCACATGTGTAACTTCTTAGGTCGGCCTCAACCCCAAGTGGACCCTCATGAAAGCCTATAAATAGAAGAGACCTCAAGCTCATTTGGACACACTGAACAAGCCATCTTCTCTTCTCTTATTGTCTTGTTTCACACATGTATGTCAGAGAATAGTTCGCACTGTAGGTTTTCAACCCATACAGAAATTACCTGCATACAAATTCTAAAACACAAAAAATAAAAAATGCGAGAGAATAACACATAAAACACATATACACAAAGATTTTCCCCTAGATCC
Source organism: Pinus tabuliformis (assembly GCA_031772625.1). NCBI lineage: Eukaryota > Viridiplantae > Streptophyta > Pinopsida > Pinales > Pinaceae > Pinus > Pinus tabuliformis. The sequence goes on from CM062804.1 coordinate 1,259,313,126, forward strand.
CAAAACCGGGACTACCAGCTTGATTTTTCATTATGTTCCTTTCAATGTTACAATACATATATATACATGCCGAAGCATCCAATACCATGGACCGAAAACCATCGCACCCAAAACCATGTGCGAAAACCATGCACAAAACCATAGGTAGGTCCACCCACTTAATATAGGGAAAGAATTTAACACAACCCAACATTCTCCCACTTGTTGTTTTCTTTCCATAAGGGGCCACAGGAGAGCCTAGTCATTTATGCAACCCTGTAATGCCCATTGTTTCTCTACACCAAGAGAACTTCTAAGAGCTCACAGATTTTGTCAATGCATCTGCAGTATTCTTCAAAGTTTCCACCTTTACCAGCAACACCTTTTTGTCTTCTATCATATCCCTCACAAAGTGATACTGAACATCAATGTGCTTTGTTTTTGAATGATAAGTAGGGTTATTTGCCAAGAAAATTGTACTTTGGCTGTCACAGTCTATCCTTATAGCTCCCTTTACTAACCCCCTACTTGAACATAATCTCTGAAACCAAACTACTTCCTTGCTTGCATGAGTGGCTGCCATGTATTCTGCCTCTATAGTTGATAGGGCCACTATAGATTGTTTCTTACTCATCCAACTGACTGCACCTCCAAATAGGTTAAACACATGCCCACGTGTAGATCATCTCTGATCCAGATCTCCAGCCTAGTTTGCATCAACAGAGCCACGAATATCCAACACTCTGTCCAATCTTGGTCTTCCTTGGTAGCACAAACCATAATCACTAGTGCCACGCAAATACCTGAAAACCTGCTTCACTGTTGTCGACTACTCCTTCCCTGGTTTTGACATAAACCTTCTCAATACTCCCACTGCATGTGCAATGTTTGGTCTAGTATAGACCATCACATACATTAGGCTACCGACTGCACTTTCATATGCAACACCGGACATGTCCTCTTCCTCTTCTTGTGTCTTGGGACACTATTCAACAAATAACTTTACACCTACAAGAATAGGAACCTTCACAGGTTTACTGTCATGCATATTAAACCTCTGCAATATTGTCTCGACATACTTCCTCTGGTTTAACCAGAGCTTCCTCTTTGTCCGATCTCTTCTAATTTCAATGCCCAAAATATAGTTTGCAACACCAAGATCTTTCATGTCGAATTTGGAGGATAATTGAGTCTTCAAATCCTGGATAATTTCTTTCTCATTTCCAACCAGCAACATATCATCCACATACAAGACCAAATAAATAACACGGTCACCAATTAATTTAAAATACACACAGTGATCTTCTTTGCTTCTGGTGAAGCCAAGTCAAAGAGTTCAGGCTTCTGTGATCCATATCAAGATTGTGAGAGATTTTTCAGCGAAAATCACATGGAGTACCATTTGTCGACGCGTTTCGAACCAACTAGTGTGGTTCATCGTCAGGACAAGTTGAAGAAACAGATCCAGCTTAGCATGCTAAATAGTCTGAGCGGAGCCTCCAACAGCTAACTAGACCAACGGCTAGTTTGACATTAGGACCGGGGTCAAAATTATTATATTAGTTTAATTAGTAAGATTAAGGACCAGTATCTATAAAAATAAAGTCCCCGTATAAATGTATCAAATTTTTGATACCACATCCTTGGTAACTGTTTTAACCCATACATAGACTTTTTTAACTTGCATACCAGTTCTTTCTTACCCTTCATCGCAAAGCCTTCAGGTTTCTTCATGTAGATCTCTTCTTCCAGATCCCCGTGAAGAAATGTTGTCTTCACATCCATCTGTTCTACCTCAAAATCAAAGGCAACAACAACAGATAAAAGTAATCTAATAGAAGCCACCTTGGCAACAGGAGAAAAAATATCACCAAAATCAATTCCCGACACCTGGGAATAACCTTTTGCTACCAACCGAGCTTTGTATTTCTCCACCTTTCCTTCTGCATTTGTCTTCTTCTTGAACACCCATTTGCTGCCAATGGGTTTCCTTCCAGCCGGCAACTCCACCAAATCCCAAGCCTCATTTTTGTGCAAAGATGCCATTTCGTCAACCATGGCCTCTTTCCAGAGTTTGCCATCCTCTGAATCTACTGCCTCCTTCACAGTTCTAGGATCATCATTAGTAATAGATAAAACAAAATTTGAACAGAAAGTAGATGGAATATACCTTTTTGGTTGTCTTCTTTCTTGAACTTATCTTCTCACAGCCGAAGTTTGTGGATGTTCATATTCTTATTCCTCTTCCGCTGTAGAGTCTGATTCTTCCTCCTTTAGCTCAAACTCTATCTTCTCAAGTTCCTTTGGTTGGAATTCATGTTTAATAACATCTTTCACCTCTCTAAACACCACATCTCGGCTATACACAACCTTCCTTGTTACTAGGCTCCAAAGTTTATAACCCTTTAAACCATCCTTATACCCAATAAAGATGCACTTTTCAGATTTACTATCCAACTTTATTCTTTTCTCCTTTGGAACATGTACATATGCATCACATCCAAATATCCTTAGATGTGAAATGGAGGGTTTCTTACCAGTCCATACCTCTTATGGAGTCTTATCCTCCAACGTTGATGAAGGTGATCTGTTGACCAGGTAACATGCAGTCTCCACCACCTATGCCGAGCATTCCTGTCCTAACTCGGCACCACTGAGCACGCTTCTTGCCCTTTCCATCAACGTCTTGTTCATTCTTTCTGCAACTCCATTTGCTCAGGTGTGTATGGAGTAGTATTCTACCATGCTATACCACACTTCTTACAAAATTCTTCAAATTCCTTCTTGCAAAACTCTCCACCATTATCTATCCTCAGCACCTTTATCTTCTTCTCTGTCTGGTTTTCCACTAGAGCCTTAAATTCTTTAAACCTGTCAAAGACTTCAGGTTTCTTCTTAAGGAAATATATCCATGTATTCCTTGAGAAGTCATCTATAAATGATACATAGTGCACAGACTTACCTAGTGATGGAACCTTCACAGATCCAAGCACATCATTATGCACACTCTTTAATATATGTTTCGACCTCTTACCACCAGAGGGGAAACTCACCCAATTCTGCTTCCCATATACACAATTTTCACAGAAATCAAAATCCAGAGAGCTACTAGTCATACCTTCTACCATACCTTTACCATGAAGTATTCGAAGGCCCTTCTCTCCAATATGTCCAAGCCTTTGATGCCATAACATGGTCTTTGCTCCAGAGACCACTAGATTTTTTGCTACACTTTCAGGAACCACAGAACTGTTGCACCCATCAACAATAGTGCTACCTTGCAGTTTGTACAGAGTTACAATCCGAACTCCCCAGATAAATACCAATTCTCCATGAACCATCTTGCAGGTATCCTTCTCGAACACTGTTTTTACACCTGCATCATCCAGCTTGCTTAAAGAAATAAGATTTCTGGCCAATGCAGGAATATGTAGAACACCAAAAAGTGTTCTAACCCTTCCACCTTGCAAATTTAACTTTAATTTTCCATGACCAAGGATTCTAGCATTCCTATCATCCCCTAAGAAGACATCACCACCATCGTATTTCTCGTACTCGCAGAACCACTCTCTATGGGGAGTGAAGTGAAAGGATGCACCTGAGTCAATCAACCATGCCTCATGATCTACATGTGTACTTGAAGAAGCCAAGTATACATCCCCACCTTCATCTGAGGTGGTTTTCAGCTTTGTAGAAGGAGCATCATTAGATCCCTTTCCTTTGTTAGAAGCTTTAGATTTACAATCCCTTTTGTAGTGCCCTTCCTTTTCGCATTTCCAGCACACCTTTACAGGTTTTCTTGGAGATTTAGATCTCCCTCTAGATTTAGATCTCCCACTCGATGACTTATTTTTGTTTCTATTCTGGGACCTTCCGTGTATAGACAAGGCATCACCATTTTGTCTTTCCATATTTTTCCGTCTCATCTCCTCCATCAGCAAGGATGAGACTGTTTCATCAAACTGCAAGGCAGTTGCATTGCTACGTATTGCAATAACCAGACTATCCCACGAATCTGGTAGAGAACAAAAAAAACTGATGCACTTATCTTCATCTAAAATTTTAATATCAACATATAATAACGACTTACCACAGTATTAAATGCGTTCAGATGCTCTGTCACCCAGTCTCCATCTTTCATCCTCAGGTTATACAACTTCTTCTGTAGGAACAGTTTATTCACCAGAGACTTAGATTGGTACAAAGTTCCTAACTTGTCCCACAAAGCCTTAGCTGTAGCTTCCCCTGATACATTCAGCAATAATGAATATGAGACACACAATCGTATTGTGCTCTTTTCCTTCTGATCCAACTTCTTCCATTCTTCATCGAACAATCTCATTGGTTTAGTACCCAGATCTACCGCGATCCACTGATCTTTATCTACCAACGAAACCTCCATCTTGAGTTTCCATAACTCAAAACTTTGACCATTAAATTTCTCGATATCTATCTTTCCACTGCTTGCCATATTCTTTCACCACCAGAGTCGATCCCGCAGATCTCCCACTGAACAGGGTCTACCACAGGCCCGAGCAAAACCCCTCAGCAACGAAAGCGTCCCCTTGAAGCTAAAATAGCTCTGATACCAAATGTAGGTTTTAACCCCGTACAAAAATTACCTGCATACGAATTCTAAAACACAGAAAATAAACAATACGAGAGCATAACACATAAAACTCATATACACAAATATTTTCCCCTGGATCCCAAAACTGGGATACCAGCTTGATTTTTCATTATGTTCCTTTCAATGTTACAATACATATATATACATGCCGAAGCATCCAATACCATGGACCAAAAACCATCATGCTTAAAACCATGCACAAAACCATAGGTAGGTCCGCCCACCTAATATAGGGAAAGAATATAACACAACCCAACACGCATAAGGGTCCAAAATCTCAAGGTCAAAGCTCACACTAATCTAGGGTTTTCTAGATCTTGGAAGCTAGCACAAAACTAGACATTTTAGTCACTAGACGCTAGCACAATGTGTTATGGGAGTGTCCATGGAGCCTTGGACACTGGCACAGTGGGTTATGGGAGTGTCCAGGGCTTCAGGGATAGATCAGGTTGTATTAGTCCCCAGGCGCTTGCACAAAGTGGTCCTGAGAGCATCTGGTATGCCATAAACACTCCTAAAACAACCTTATGAGAGATTCCAGGGCTTGAAGTGGGTCTGGGTATGTTTGACCCAGATGCCCTCATCCAGTTCACCTAAGAGCGCCCTGATCTATTCCAAACGCAATCATCTAGTTATGCAGAGAGCATCTAAATCTGCTATAGAAACTGGCACAGGTCCTCCTCCCTACATCCAGGATTCATGGATGAGATTTTTGTATTCCGAAGATTCCGCTCAGTGACAACATTATTCAGCAGTATCCAGTAGTTGTCTACAGTCAATGACAACACACTTCAGTCCTCATAATCAAGGTTCTGATTATAAGCATGATTAGATCTATTTCATGGATATCATAGTTGTTTTTTTTGCATAGATAAAGTTATGGATCATTTTACTCTCTTTTGCTGAATCGGTTGATGATGATTAAAGAAGAAGAAGATTTACAAGGGTTTTCCCCATAGTTGGTTTTTCCATGGTCTCAAACCAATCCTGGTGTCTCTACGTGTGTGCATGTTTTGCTTCTGTTGTTCCTTTATGCTCTGCTGCATTGATGATGATGATGATTTGTTTATGAATAATGGTGTAGATCTAAATAATGTTATGATGATATGGGGTGAACTTAATGTAGCAATGAAGAAATGAAATTATCAAAGCAAATAACAATGTAGCCCTATGAAAATTTAACAAGAATGTCTCCAAAACCCTATTCCTTAGGTTGATTTTACAAATATGTACAAAGAGGCATTCCTAGAGACCCATGCCCAAGATCAGTTAGAACTACAAGGAGTAGCAATAGATGGAGAATATGAGAAAGAGGGGGCTAAAATTGAAGAGCAAGGATTGAAAGGAAAATAAGAAGAAGAATAAGGAAGGAAAGAGTCAAAATCTAAGGAAAAAACAAAGACAATGGTGGCCAAATTAGGGAGAGACGAGCTCGATTTAATAGAACTAAGGGGACAAAAGACCCAAGAGGCCACTAAAACATCATCCACGCCACAAAAGAAAAGGAGAATGGAGGAGAAAGAAAGCACTCCAAAGGGGGACATAGAAGAGGAAATTGTTGCTACTATATCAAATTTAATCACCCCAACCAAACGTAAAGGAAAGAAACCAAGGCAAACCCCCATGTACTTCAAAAGGAGAAAGAGTAACAAGATCATACAAGGGCGGCCTCAACCTCCTTCTCCAACTCCCATCACTATTGAAGAATTAGTTAGCCAATAGGGGGAGGAACCTAAGAAATAAATGAAACAAGAAGTGGAAATAACCTCCAAGATATTCAAAGGAAAACAAAAGAGGCTAGGTACCAAGGGAACAACACTTCTAGGAGAATCCACCAAGTTGCAGGAAGGACCATAGAGTTATAGGAAGAAACAAAGGAGCTTCAGGAAGGTACTGGGAAGATAAAGGAAGAGACAAAACAACTACCAGAAGGAATTATCGAGATATAGGAACAAAATCCTAACTTGTAGGAGCCAAAACCCCAACTAGACCTCAAATCTTACTATGTCTGGATCAATGTAAGTAATATACTCCCTACCCACTTTGCAATCCAACTATTCTTTGAATTAGAGAAGTAGAGGGGTAGGAATCATAGATGGATGTATATTTCCAAATCAAAAGGGGTTGAAGGTGTGGGTATTATGGATGCGAAAATGAAGAAGATGGGGGGGGAGACGGTTGACCTCGTGTTCAAGGAAGAAATTTAAAGGACCACTTGCAAAATGAGAATAAAAAGTTGAAGGGCTAGCTACAGGATAAGGAGGAACAAATTTCCACCATGGATAGTTTTTCCATGGAATCCATACATTGTTGACATCCATCAAAAACATGGTGCCAATTTCATATTAAATCATTGGCCCAATAAGGCTCCCTTCCTTTCCAAAACATCTAAAAATATATTGATTTTGTCTTTAGGTGTAGCATTGAAGATAGGGCTAAAATAGTACAATTTTATATGCATAATTTAATATTACCTAATATGAATGTGTAGGACCCCAACTCTTAGTTAGGTGATGTACAACTAATGGCGGTAACCTCTTGGATGACCCATGAAGATACCAAGGTAGAATAAATCAAATTAATCATGGCCAAAGAGATAGAAGATCCTCTATGGCTCATGGTATAACTACAAGGCCCTTGTCTCATCATTTCTAACCACAAGATCATAGCAAAAGAGCCAAATAAGGAAGCAGTCTATACAGAGAAACAAGAGCTGAAAATCCCTCATTTTGAAGACACCTTTAAAATGTTGGGAGATGAGAGCATTTAACAAGGGCAAAGAAGATGGTATACCTTGTCACACAATTGAGAATAAAGGAATATCATTCACCAGAGAGTTTGGGGAATGCATTGGCTATAAAACCTATGTATAAAAGAATAGTCCATAGATTGGGAGTCAACTAGATTGGACTCAATTTTAGCCCCCCTTTATTATTGGGCTTACAGGAGAATAAGGACTAGGAAAAGGAAAACAAAGAATGGGATGAGATTGAAAATAATGTAGGATTTCATCTAGAAGAGGCCACCCCTTCTAAGATAGCTTGGGATGTTAGGGAAGCCACTAGAGAAATGAATGAGGTGCAACTATATGACTAGGTTTCTTAAAGGATGAGAAACATTTTAGTAGGGGGTATGATGGGCCTCCAAAATAAGTATAATTTGAGGCCCGTATGACCATCCTTTGGTATGTTTAAACCTATTCTTTTCTATGTGATAATGTCTTTTTCAAGCTATAATATGTTCTTGGGAAGGTTAGGAGATATTTGATATATCTTGTGTCCCAATACATTAAATGTGCAAGATACTAAGGATTTAGTGTGCATATCACATTGGAGACCAGTAGGAGAGAATCGTATGGGCTTGTTTCTTGATGCAGTTTAATCACAACTCAGTTGGCTCATGAGTAGTTACTACCTCTCTGTGGCCGCCAGTACACTAAGGACGAATTCCACTTTTTTAGGAGTTTTGGAGGGAAATAGTCCTCCATTCAAGGAGGTTTCCCCTCACCCACTTTTTGTATAAATAAGAGAGCCTAAAAGATCGGTAAGGATTCTAATTCTAGAGGAAAGCTAGTGATTATCAGAAGGATACTTGGGCCTATTATTTCAGTTTTTATGTTGCATGTATGAACACATTTTGGGTTTAATGAAAATCATTTCTTTTTTCTTAGTTTGAGTTTGCTTCAAGGGACCTCAGTCTCCTTGGGCTAGATCCTAACTCAAGTGCTCAATCCCCTTCATTTGTACATTTCCTTTGCATGCATCTACTATAGTTGTGATTTTATGCAATTATTATCTATGATAAAAGCATTGTCCTTATAGGTTTACAAGTGATCTCCTTATTGAAGCTTGGTTATGTACAGAGTGATGATAAGAACTAAAAGGAGTTCTCTTTATGAATTATTAATTTCTATTATAAATTCAACTCATCCTTTCCGCTTTCATTTTGTTTTTTTCACTTAAGTAGTCTGATAGTTGCTTAACCATCTTATTTTTTACTCCGTTGAACATATCCTTTGCTTGAAAATTGAATATATTGTTTCATAGGTTTATTTAACATCATTTTCATGCATTTTTATCATTCACAACATCACCTTTCCCTTCACTCCTCTTCATCTCTACAAAATTCCCACATGCTAAAAACTACCTAACCAAGCTACAGGAAGCTCCTCGTTTTGTTTCTTCCCTACATAAGTTGTCTCATTGAGTGTACATGAGTTTGGTAAGGCTCCTTTCACCCTTCCATAGGCTTCAACATACTTTTCCATCCTCCAACCTGCTACTAAACTCCATAAAAGTGCTCTTAGATGCTTCCTGTAGCAAAACAGGGCACCCTATTGCAAATACACATATTTATTTAAATCACCTCCAGAATTGTGTCAAAAACTTAACCTTTATCCCTCATCACTCAACAACATCATTTAAGCCATGAAGATGAATTTTAAAGAACGAGAGATCCCTTAGGTACTTTAATTTCATAGCTATAGTTTCATTTCGGTAATTAGGTATGTTATTTTTGTTGTTTGATAAATAGAATAAGATTAATTTACCTTCAGAATTGTTCATCATTTACTTTGTCTTCTTTCAAGTAGAATAGAGCTTACTTCCGCCATTTTCTTTCCTACAATAGTATAGATTTAGTTTATGCAAAATAGAATAAGATTTGATTGTGTCATTTACTTTCGACAAAATAGATTAGGGTTTCATCGTGTCTTTTGCCTTTTCGAAATTATATTACGGTTTCCTTTATGTCATTTAATTCTCCACAATATAATAGGTTCTATTATAGTCATTTCTTTTCCTTCAAAATTAGAATAGGTTTGTTTTCCATTTACTAAATTTTTCAAGTAGTTCCAGTAGCATAGTGGTCTTTGTGCATTTTAATTCCACTTCACTACATCAGATTAGACTAAGTAGAACATTTTCTATCGTGCATATAATATTGATATTGCTTAAGTTTGTACAAACTGCAGATTGATAATTAAAGTTGATCACCCCATGAGTTGCAACATTCTTGTTGTAATATTAGGCTCGTCACAAGCCTATCAAGTAATGTTGTTATTGAACATATTTTGTGTTTTTAAGCATAACTATGTAGTGACTACACTGTAAAGGAAAAAATACCATTGGAAAAATCAAACTCATGATTAAATACCAAGAAATATAAATAACGAAATTACAAATTATGTATTTCTAAATTTATCAAATATTATTGTTATCAAATTATTTGATTTTTTAAGATAACAACTTGATTTTTAAAATGTTTGTATATTGTATATTGTATATTTTTTATTGAATATGGTTACCATTTCAATAAAGTTTGTTAAATCAATTTTATAAGTATTAATATTTAAGTAACTAATAAAGATAGTAAGAATGAAATCATTTTTTCTTTATTGCAACAGATACAATTTAATACCCAGGAGATGTGTAATTCCTTCCATACTCAAAATAAAGTTGACATGTGTTTCTTTTAAAATAGAAAAATCTCAACTATAATAAAAACAAAAATGAATATACATATTTATTTAGTTTTAATTAAAATCATTATAAAACATCAATGATCCCATCATGCATGGTTTGATGTTGATTTATATTATTACTAAGGTGTGGTAAAAATATCTCACTCTCACTCTCAGCTATAAATAAAGGTCATGTCCATGTAAATTAACATAATTTTATATCAACTTTAAGAACTTTGAATATGAGGAAGACATTTAATTATTTTTCTTTTAAAAAATATATGAATAGATGACTTAAATAATTTATTTGAATATCCATATTAATTGATGTATTTCAGTATCAACTTATGTATTTGTATATATAGAGAAAGTAAATGATAATAATATTTTAATGTTGAGTATGATAAAATATTTTAATAATCAAATAAAAGTAATTGAAAGAAAAAAATTAATTACTTCATGAGAGTAATAAGAAGGAGATGAGCAATTCATTTAATTTTTAGTAGAAAATTAATATGTGGTAATTAAAAATTAATAATAATAATAATAATAAATCTAATATGGGTCATAAATAAAATATTTTAATATGTAGATTTAAATAAATTTTACATGTATTTGAAAATATATTAATAATAAAGAAAGCATTTTAATATGTACAATGTGATTCATAAATCAAATATTTCAATGCTTATGTTAATTAAAATATCTCTCTCTCTCTCTCTCTCTCTCTCTCTCTCTCTCTCTCTCTTTAAGCAATGGAAAAAAAATATATTATGGTGAAAACAATTAGTCTCATTATTCTACATTTTGGCTCTTATCTAGGTATATTTTTTTGTCAATTGTGTCAGTGCTCATGTTAATTAAAATCTCTCTCTCTCTCTCTCTCTCTCTCTCTCTCTCTCTCTCTTTAAGCAATGGAAAAAAAATATCTTATGGTGAAAACAATTAGTCTCACTATTCTACATTTTGGTTGTTATCTAGGCATTTTTTTTGTCAATTGTGTCTAAAATAGTAAATTTTTGTTGAAATTACAAGTTTAAACTATGTAGTGTACATAGTCCAAGTGTCCGAGGAGATTTTCAAGGCATTGAATCCATATATCTATTCAAACACACACAATTTAAGCAATGAAAAATTACGCAAGATGCATATACATACATGCATACATATAATCAATATAGATCCATCTTAACCACAAATCTAGCAAGCTCATAAAGGGATCAAATCTCTCAAGGTTCAAACTTTTTTTTCCAAGTTTCATACTCTAAAAGAGGTTTACACCTCAGGAGATTTGACCCTCTTGGCACTTTCTAGGTTTGTCATTAAGATGGATCTATACTGGTATTATATTTTAATTTGATTTATTTATATTACAAAATGTTAATTTCTCTTGTATAACATAGTTTATTTATTTATTTTCCATGTCATTCACTTAGGGTAAGAGAATCAAATATATTATTTAATATATGAAACACACATAAAGAAGTATTCCATTTATAACAATGGAAGAAGCCTAGAGTTAGCTAAAGATAGTTATGGCAACTAGGCAAATAAAAAATCTTGCTTGAGCTTACAACTTGCAACAATTGGAACATTGGGAAAAGGAGTATTGAAAAATACCAACACTAACACCTCTCCTTAAGTGAAACATATGAAATAAACGTAAATAAAGAATGGGTCTCGTCAACAAGGCCTAATAAGGTATCTAAATACAAACTCTCATAAGCGAAAGAGGGGAGAAAAATCCATAGTAGAAAAATTCCTCTTTAAAGAGAGAAAAATGGCACTGCTCATATAAACATCGTTTTGAAACTGTAGATCCTATAGAATTTTGTAGAATTTTTCAACAAATAAGCTAGCTCTGATACCATGTAGAATTTTTTCTACAAATCAACTAGCTCTGATACCATGTAGAAATTCCCACTGTAGATCACCTGGTAATGCAATGTACTAAAGCAAAACACTTGATCTACTTCTACAAACAATTTAGCGGAAGCTTAATCAAACATGTTCAACATCAATAAGAACACATATAACTAATATGGAGAAATAAAACACACATAACACAAAAGATAGAATTAGGGGAAAGCACCAGCCTAAAACCCCATCTCTGTATTATCATACAAGTGGAAATATGTCCGGATTACACGAAGCATTAGCTCGGAAGCTATCCAGCTCTCAGTACAATCCATCTGCTACTCATAGACAGTCAAAGGCTTCTCACAAACCTTCTCCTCTGCCCTCCAAGCCTCCTATTTCTATGCACAGTTTTTCCTAGGTCCTCCAACTGCAACCTGTGTGATTCTCACCTCACACACAACACTGACCTCTGAAATAATTGCACAAACCTGAAGGAGATAAATCCTCATCATGGATGAGTTTCCTTTATAGGAAAAATATTCATCCAATTAATAGTACACTATCCCTTCTCTGATCTCAACTGGGTCTCTGACAGAACTAACATGCATCAGTTATCCATGAGTGAATACACAGTTATCTGAAAATAATAGTTGTCACATGAATGCAAGCATCAACAAACTATATCTCATGAATTTAACAACTTGTTAAATTAATCTAACTGGACTTGACTAAGTTAAACTAGGTCAACTGATCCTCTCAATATAGAATTGAACCTTATCTCCTTTAATCAAGGGACAAATTCCTAAATCAAGGGAGAAAATAATTGCATGATCTCACAAAGACCTCTGGTCTGATTCTCCTTAACTAATTAACTCATAGAGAATTAATTAATTAATATTCAAACCACTGGTAAGACCAAATTCGAATTTTACTTCCTATAGATAGACCAAGGAATGCTATAAATAGGAAGGGACCCAGAAATGCTATTTTTAGAAGATGTTATTTTTAGTAGTTTCACCTCTCACCCAAGGTGGCCAATGACCTCACTGGCCAAACTGCTATTTTTAGCAATTTCTATTTTTACATTTCTTGTCGCACACTTTTCAACAGATCCTACAATTATTCATTGAATGACAAAAGCAAAAGCCCGCTCCAATTAAGAAATACTAAAACTAAGATGAGAGCCAAAAAACCTCAATGAAATTTGTTGATCTCTAAAGTATAAGATGTTGCAAAGGCACAAGAGAGGAAAACACTAACAACCACCTCATAAAAAATTTAGATGGGTGTCGGTAAAAAATTAGAACAGAGGCTTCAAACAAAAGCAACTACCATCAACCAACAAATGAACAATGAGGCATGTGGAGACAAAAAGATCCAAATATGAAGTAGGGAAAACTCATAAACTAAGTTTGGAGGGAAAAAATTATTTAGCACAAATTCCCCTCTTAATTTGTTATGATTGATGATAAATGTGTTCCTAGATGTGTCTAAACACTATCACCATCAACATTGATTAAACACAAGGTAGTCAACAAAAAGATATCAAGACATCATAGTTGAGTCGATTAGTTTACTAGAAGATAAATCAACAACAAAAAACTCTATCATCGTCAATTTTCCACCTTTTAAACACAACTAAGGGAGGTGTAATAATCAACAACAAACACGAGGAACTATCTACAATTGCACAAAAAATTATGCATAGTGACATGAGTTCCACAAATACATGTTTAAATGATGCCATGACCATTCATCAATCCATCCAAAATCGATGTTGATGGTTGGTATTGGTCCATGGTTCAACCTTTCACAACCAAATTTCCAAGAACTTTGTTTCCTAAATAGATTTCTCTGATTCTTATGCTAAAATTGTTATTTTGTAGGATTTAAGTCGGGTGCACTAATAGGAGAGAAATGCAAAACCCTTTACATCAACAACGCTATCATTGGCAATGTAAACATTTTTTCAATGCGATAGATCCTCAACTTCCTCCAAATCATCAAGAAGATTGATCTTATTCTAAAAATTGTATTTGAGATTTTGGAAAAATATTTCCATTCATGTCTCAAAACTATCAACCTTGTTGATTTTCTCAGTTTTAGTAGTTCTGGAACAAATTTTTGAGTGTTGCATTCTTTCTTGCAATACAACAACTATGGAATGCAAATTAAGAACATTTTCATGAAGCTGATTGATTGTCTTCTTCTCACAAAGTTCTTGCAATATTTTACTCATTTTGATAAATTGATCACAACACAATAATTTGACAAATTAACTAGTCAAGACACCTATGAAATGTCACATAGATCTCATTTGAAAATCCAAATCTAGAATTAAAAATGTGCAACAATAGTAATGGCTCTTAATGTGATCTAATCTAGATCTTAATGATATCAAAGCTGTAAATAGGTCTTAGAGATTACATTCAATATCTTCAAGAATATCTTAGGAAAAGAAACACGATTAAAAATTTAAAAAATCTTTCACAAGAGAGAATGTTGAGAGAATTAGGAGCTTACCTCTAGGAAAAACCACTTTGAATATCTCACAAGAGGAATTCTGAATTATGATCTTAATCAATTACGTAAAATTGTGTTGATGGGTGCATTGCATGCCACATCAAATGCTTTTTGAGTTGTGTAAATTAATACACAAAAATGCAAGCAATAGCCCAAGGCATTAATGTGGATATAGAGTCAGAACTCAAATGCCAACAAACTAATGTAGTTGAATTTATACAATGGATTTTCAGGTAAATTGTCTAACATGTGAATCATTCACTTAGGTTTGCATCTTAACCATTGTATTTATGATGGTGTTGGAATAGATCAATTTCTAAAATTTGAGTGCTTGGTAACAACACCCACAGTTCCTCTGGTGTCGAATAGAAAAATATTTCAAACCATAGAAAAGCCTAGGGTGAAATATCCTCAAAATGATTATGAATATGGTGACGAAGATGATCATAGAGCATTGATGATGCAACAATCAAAGTATCATCGGTCTACTTCATGTTAACACCAACTTCTGGCAGTTGAGGAGTTTTTGGTTTATCCATTCATTAGCATTGAGGGCATAGAAAAATGCAATAAACCACACATAAGAGCCAAAGGCAAAGGTCACAAACTACCACCTACTCAAAATGATCAAAGGCTAACCTAAAATGTTGAACTTAATTAGATTAGAGATTTTGGAAATATTATGGAATTAGATACATAAAAGTGAGATGAAAAACTTAACTTCACTCTTATTTATTTGATTATTGAATATTCTTAAAATCCACAATCATGACAAGGATGACTAAATTGGAATAGAGCACACAACCAATGATCTTGTAACTTAAAATCAAAGACAAAGCCTAAATTTGGATTGGAGTGTAAGAGCAGAGAAAATGGTGTTAAAATGCTACCGACAGATATCTGAAAAGATTTTGCAGTTATAACAAACACAGAGGGTTTATCCATGCAATAGAGGACAATCTAATTGTATTAAAAAATCTTATTTTTAGGGCCATGATATGTCCTCCCCAAAGCCATGATCTACCCAAATAACAAATTTTGACTCATGAAAGATCACCCATGTGAGAGAAACCCTCATATACAGCTAGGGCATTCACACATATGTGACAGAGACTAAATTTCATTAGGAGTAAAGTTCAAGATCTAACCTATATAAAATTGTAAAATTGTGACTTGAACTAATATTACCACAAATGCCAATGCAAAAGTTAGAGAGACCACATTCAAATCTAATAACAAAGTGATTATTAAAACTACTTCATTAAAATCCCTCGAACAAATCTATATATATAACCATGGAAGATATTTAAAATTAACTAAAAATAACTATGACAACGGAGTGAATAAAACTTACAACTCATAATAACATTAACAAATATCAATGTTAACTACTTCGATGTGTTTCATTGCATATTCAATTACTTGCTTGAATAATTATTATCTAAAAATGATTAAGATAACTATTACCCGCATAAAACTTACAACTCATAATAACATTGACAAATATCAATGCTAACTACTTCGATGTCTTTGACTGCATATTCAATTACTTGCTTGAATAATTAATATCAAAAAAGAATTAATCTTTCCATTCAAAATAACTTGAGTGCGCAATACATTAAACTACTATAAAAATATATAAACAATTACAATTTGTTTTTAAATTATACAAAAATTACAGTTCATGTAGTTTTTGTTTAAGAGCTTCATTTTTAAGGTTTTGATTTATAACTTTATATGAAATGCTCTCATAGCTTATTTTGGATTTAGTTTTAGGTTTAGACGTATAATTTATATTAATCATTCCATTCAAAATAACCTGAGCGCAATAAATTAAACTACTGTAAAAATATATGAAAATCACAATTTGTTTTTTAAATATATAAAAAAATTCATAGCTTATTTTGGATTTAGTTTTACGTTTAGATGTATAATTTATATTAATCATTGCATTCAAAATAACTTGAGCGAAATACATTAAGCTACTGTAAAAATATATGAAAATCACAATTTGTTTTAAAAACGTCAGTTAAGATTTTGATTTATAACTTTTTATGAAATGTTCTCATAACTTATTTTGGATTTAGTTTTAAGTTTTGATGTATGACATATAGAATGCGCTTCCCTGGTAAAAAGGCATTGATCTAAAACTCAGAAAGTGCTATAAGTAGAATAAAAGTTTTCGTGGGAAATATATTATTTGTGGTTACTTACAAAAGTAGTATAAAAAATTATATATATATTTTAAACTTCATTACTCTTTTAACTCAAAGAAAATAAAAAATCAAAAAAATTGTTTTGTAGGTAAGTTTCATTAATTTTTTGAATTTTGTAATTAATCTCGAAGTAGTTATTGCTCTTCAAAAGTTCTCTAGCTAGTCATAAAAAAGCATAAATGATTTTCCATATAAATGAAATTTTAACTAAAATAATAAAAAAATTACTTATTAAAGATGAAATGAAATTTGTTTCTAATTTTTCAATTAAAAAGATGAAGAAACATTTCATAATATATTTTCAAATATTACTTATTAAAGATGAAATGAAATTTGTTTCTAATTTTTCAATTAAAAAGATGAAGAAACATTTCATAATATATTTTGTTTGAATTAATTTTGTAGGTTTTTTTTTTTATTAGCTTTTTTTTATATACCATTACAATTAAAAAAATGTTAACCATTATTCTCCATATTATAATACTTTAAAGAAAGAAATATTATTATTTTTATATAATAGAATCATATTAGTACGGAGTTTATCTATGTATGTGTCACTTATTTTTTGAATCACATCTTAATGGTTGGAATTGAAGATCTAGATCTTTGGTTGTGGTGAGTCCTTTTGTTATTCACATAAAAGCAATTCTAATTTGAATTATTTCTCTATCATTTTCCTGATAAGATTTACAAATAGTGCCTACCAATCTTCTATGGCTCCACTTGTAAGATCTTCTTACTCTCTAGTCCACTTATTTGTATTTATTGTTTACTAGGTTTGCTTGCATTTACTAGTTGTTAGGCTTACTTGGATTTATGAATATTACCTACATATGTTCCTTATGTCTCATTTAGATATCAAAATTGATTCAATGTTCAAAAAGTCAATGATGAAAAGTAGTATTCAATTTAAACATTCCTTTTTATGTTGGTTTTTTGTAAATGGTGTTTTGCATCATAATGCACATGTGTACCAATCATTAGGCCTATAATTCTTATGAGAAAAGATTCTTGTAAGTTATATTTCTTTTCTGGAAAATTGTATTGTTAGAAATTTAAAATAGTTTTTTTCTTTTTCTTTATTGAACATTGCAGTGATATCTACAAAATAAGGACAAATAATACCTAGTAGATGAAAGACTAAATAGTTCTATTAATTTCCCTTCGTATGATTTCTATATAAACTATAAGTAAATAATTTAATTGAATATACTTCATATATAATTTTATTAAATTCTTTCTACATAATTCTATTATGTATCTTCTATCTCATTTTTATATAAATTGTAATATTGTTGAACTTGTGTCATTTATGCGTGTTCCAAGTGTATTTGAAATTCTCATATGTAAATAAAACTTAACATAATGAAAAGTATGATATGTGAAGTATGTGTGAAATAGTAAAATTATTTATTTTAACTCATCAATATTAAAATATCGAAATAAAGTTAACCATTGAAATTAAGTATAATCTTTCTCTTCAAATAGTAAACATGATTCCAACTAGGCCTCGAATTTGATGGAATTTGATATCATATATAATGTATTTTGTATTTCAGAAAGTATTTAATAGTTGGTGGAAATTTTTCCTAGGGATATGAAATTATGAATAATGAATGAACAGGACAGTTGCGGTGCAAGAGTTTGAAACTTGGAGCCTGCCATTATTTTTTTAATTACATTTAATATATTACCCCTTAGCAATCCATCATATTCAATCAAATCAAATTTATAACAAAATCTTACGAATCGCTACCAAAAGATTTACCTGGAAACCTCAAAATTTGTGGATCGCAACTTGCAAGTGCAGGCCGGAGGGATTTGATTGTATGCTTAGCGTTGTAGTTATGGACTGAGTCGGGGAAAATGATGTTCGACCCCAAATTAATATGTGTCGAGATGTGTCGTTCATGCGAGTTCAATGCAAACATGTAGGCACTGACGTTTAAGCCCATGGTTGGGTCTTCTTCGATCCTCTTGGCACTAAGTCAAGCTCTAGGTTGCAGAAATGTGGTCGAATCGGCCTTACTGTATGGAATTTGGTTAAGATACGATTCAGCCAGATTTTCTCCTTTTGGATTTGTATTAATGAGCTACAAAAATTGTCTACAGTAACGCTCTTTCATACCACAACTCTTATTGAAACCGTTGCAGGAGAGGTCCAGAATGTCATTGTGAAGGACATTTACAAAGGTGAAGAACATTTACAAAGGAGGAGAATCACTCTTTTGTGAAAGAATTTCCAGAATTCCAACAAAAAAAGTATGCTTAGAGTGAAGGAGAATCACTCTTTTGTAAAAGAATTTCCAGAATTCCAACAAAAAAGTATGATTGAAAACCTCCAAAAATCTGTGTCGATAAATACAAATTATTAGCTTAATCATATTATCATATTTCTGGTAAATAACGCCTACAGATTTACATATTTCAAAACTTAGAAATGAGGTTTAATTGTGCATCATTTAATGTCCATTTTATATTTATATGTTTTGTAGATCAAGTAATGGTGGATGATCAAAATTCAAAACGGTAGGGAAGATTATGTGCGAAATTGATCAGTTATTGACTTTTGTCAGATAGTCTAGGTTGAAGTGAAAAAAATTATGCAGATGCTAGTTAACGTTTTTTTTTTTTAAATGGTAAAATCGATTGCATTGACCTAAATTTCACACAGAATACAAAATCTAAACCCCTATATTTCATATAAAATATTTCTGATTGAGACGGAAATTAACTCTATGGAAAGCACGGACTCTTTCTTCCCAATATACTTTAGGATTTGCTAGGTTTAAACCCTTCTTTCTTTGTTGGCCATTGGCTTTAGATTATCTTGTTTTATACTACTTGCTAGGGCTTATCCTAAGCTAACTCTCGGTAGATATCCCATTGATTGCGTGTCATTTCTTTAAAAAAAAAACAAATTTAGTCATTTATTTTCGACTTTTATCGACGAAATATATCTCATAACGCGAGTGCGTAAAAAAATAGATATAAGTTTAATTCAAACAGAATATGTAAATTAGAAATGTGGTTTTACATTTTTTTCAAGGGTTTAAATTTACATGGCAAGGTATTTTTTTGAGACATCACTCTCGATCATTTTGTCATTCTCTCGATCATCATTGGATCATCATTGTCGTGAAGTGTTACAATAGTAAAACTGATCTCTTATGTTGTTTTGTTGATTTTAGAAAAACTGCCGACAATGTTCCTTGGGATAAGTTATGGAAAAGACTTGAAGAGACAATAGTTCCTTGTGAGTTGAGGATTGTTGTGACTCATCTTTACGAGGCTTAAGACCAATGAAAGGTGGTCTACAAATATTAAAAGCAATATCGAGGTTAACCAAGTGTTCCCCTATCCCTTACCACTTTTGGCATTTACATCAATAAGCTAGAGTAATGGCCCCAAGCTTGCTAGTATAGTCATAACTCTTCTCCTTTATGTCAATGATATCATTCTTCTTGCAAGAAGCCATGATGACCTTGATAAACGATGTAAGACTCTTCATGAATACTGCTCCAAGATGGGTATGATAGTTAATACTCACAAGACTAAAGTCATGATAATTAAATCCGAAAAGATCAACCATGGAAATTGGGGTAGTTTTGTTCTTACAAAATTTCGGTATAATTATCAACAACTCAACTAGAATAATAGCATTGAGAAAATGATTTTTGGATGCTGGAAATATTATTATGAGCTTGAAAACAATTGTAAGTGGGTTGATCTTTGTATTTGGAGTAAAAAAAGATTCCTCTTTGAAACTCTCGTTACCTCTATTATTTTATACAGATGTGAAGTTTGGGGTCGCAGTATATCTAGAGAGTCGTGGAGAAAGATTGGGATGATTCCAAAGCAATTTAGAAGCTACAACCTCAAGATCAAGGGAAATATTCCCTATGATCCTCCTAGTCGAAGTTGATCTTTCCCCCATTGAAAACATGCTTATATTTAGGTGTTTGATGTATAAGAAGAAGCTTTACAACATGGAGTCCAAGAGGCTTCCCAAAATTGCTTCTAACTCTAGTCAAAACACCCACCTCCACCTCAAGCGTGGATGGCATAAGGATGCCCAATCTTGGCTTGACCACTGCGGCTAAAGGAGGAGGTCATCATGGGAAATAAGGATAGTGTCAAAAATACTATTACCTATGAATCTAAAGATAAATTGTGGGATGATAAGGAGCTCGAGGAAGAAAGGAAGCCAAGGTATTATAAGGAGATGATCATCCCCACTGTTGCTAACCAGAATTATCTCTTTTTCCTAACTAGTACTAAGAAAAAATGAACATTTCTAAGATAAGAACTAATTCTAATGAGCTTTAGAGTGAAACTGGGTGTTGGTCTATTTACTAAAACTCTCTGGGATGAAAGAATTTGTCAACTTTGTGATATTAAGAGGGTGGAAGATGAAAAACACTTCCTCTTAGATTTCCCGACTCACATCCACTCTCATTTCTATAACATTTGCCACACTTCCAATCTTCTTGACTTGCTAAGTTAACCTCATTATATTGATTTTGGAGCGCTTCTTTCTCTTGTTTTTTATCATAAAAATAAGATTTTGAAAAATCACAATTAAATTCATAATTTTTAAAGTTTGATAAACCGCATTAATCTTAGTGAATATTAATTATCTTCATCATTTTATTTTATATTTTATATTATATTATATTTTTCAAAATAATCAATTGATTTTTTAAAAATTAGTTTGTTATATTTTGTTTTTTAAATTTTTATTATCTTTTTATTTTTATTTTTAATTTATATATTATATTATATTATTTTTAAATTTATATTTGTTTTATCTTTATTTTCAAATTATAATTATATTTGATTAAATTAATTTAATCTTAAAATGTTGTTGAAGATGAATAACATGTTTATATATATTTACATGTTATATTGGTTTTCCATTAATGTAATTTAGTGGTTGATTTTGATTTAATGGTTTACGTACTTATTTTTATTTTTGTTTTTTAAGATATATTTATATATATAGTATTTTTATTTAATAAATAAATATTATTTATTTTTATTAATATCTAAAATGTTTTTATTATTATATTTTTTTAATAATAAATGATTTTATATTCATAAAGAAAATAGAACACCATCTTATACTATAATGAGGTTATATTGATGCAACCATATACCCCAAAGTTCCATTATTGTATCATGGTGCAATTGTTTTTGATGAGTTTAAGAGTTTCCACTCTATTTAATTTATACAACATTACAATATTATATAGGTTTAAAGGTTTTTCATAATTTTATTAATAAATGATAATTATTAAATACATTTTTATATTAGTTTAGAGATTCTTATTTTAATGATATTATTTTTTTTGTGATTTGGAGTTATGTATATAGAGATGAAAAAGGAAATCATTATATATTGGCTTGTTGAAGTTTGAATAGTGTAAATAATTTTTAAGTAGTAATTGTAGTGTTTTTTTTTTTTGTTATTAATGATAATTTTAGCTTTTTAAGAGTTTATTAGGAATGTATATATTCACTATTTGTTTTTTCCACTAAAAGATAATTAGTTAAGAATTGATGTACAAATCATGTAAATTTAAATGTTGCATTTTTTGGACTTATCATATTAGTATCGAACCAATAACTAGTTACTTCCATTTAATATTTTCTTCTTGATGTAGGTTTGCCACCCTTAATATGTTTAGAGAAATGCATAACTCTATCTCATTCAATAGTGGTTGAAGATTCTCATTATCTTAACTATATGACTTTATTTAATATCTTTCACATGTTAAAATTTAAATACATAATCAAAACTATTAAACACCAAAAATTGAAAGATTTTATAAAATCTTAAAAATATGATTGTATGCTATCTTGAAACACATATGTTAATTTAAGAAAAAAACAAAACACTTTCCATAATAACTTAGTAAAAAACAATCTTAAAAAGATATTAATAAAAACTAAGATGCTTCAACACTCACAAAATTTACCCAAAACCTAAAATAAACCGCATGAAAAATGCAAAAACATAATCAAATCCTCATTTGACCAGCAAAATAGATCAAAATTCCATGCCTGATGCCAAGTTCCAACTCCATCCTCGTGTTGACACAATCCTACACAATCTTCCTGTACGATGCTTCTGGAATCCATTTAATTTCCTTTCGGAAACATATCAGATAGTGCGCACATAATTTAACTAATTAGAGCCAATAGAGCCATCTTTGTAAGGGTAAAGTTTATTTCTATAGTGTGTAAATAAAAATATTTACCAGGTTATAGGATATTTAATGAGGTAAGGCTGTATAATATTTATAGATGAGTATATACGGCTGGACCGTATTAAATATCTTATAAAAGGGTAAAATATTGCTTACGTATTTATAAATTCAGTTAACCTGTCAACTTCGTGGATAGCTATATTAGGTGCGACAGAACATGGGTTTCTTGGTTCTAGGTTTAACGTTAAATCGTAGATGCCTTTAAAATTTTAGTTTTGCGACTAATCTCATCAATGGAGTACCTAATTTTAGTTATGCGACTAATCTCATCAACGGAGTACCTAATAGTTATCTGTACTTTTAAAAAAGAGATGGCAGATTTATTAAATATGGTAGACAATAGGTTATGGTTAATTTCTGATTAAAGAGAAGAACAACATTTTAAACGTTCGAAAAGCTTTCATTCTTCACTCTTCTTATAAGTTTTAAAACCAATAATCAAATAAAAACTAAAACCCAACAACTAATTTAGACCTAAGGAGAATGTGACATTTAAGATGGCGTTGTGGATTTCATTTAAAACCAGCTATGGACATTGCACCGGTGAGGGGACGGTCGATCTCAAAACTATGATGATGAAATGGCTGACGTATAAATTCATACGTGCTACGGTTTACGAAATGGCTGACGTATAAAAATTGTTCATCATCAAACTATAAATGTTTCCAGACGTCATGGACAGCCTTGGAATTTCAAAACTATTTGTGTATACTGAAAATGTGTGTTTTTTAAAAGTAAATTCGGTAGGGGTGAGATTATTTCATAGTTTTTTTTTGGAAAAATACTTATTAGTGAGATTATATTAGGCCATTTTCAAGAATAACAACTAAATAAAAAAAGGAATTGAATCATTGACCTAATAACTAAGAGTGCTTTAACACTTCACCTAATCATCATTTAAGATATCTGTTTCTACTGAAAATTTAAAGTTTTTTTTTTTTTAAATTTGGTAGGAATAAGATTACATCTCGGTCATTTTCAAGTCATAGTTATCTCTAAAAATAACACCTAAATAAAACAAAAAAAAAAATGAACCGCTTACCAAACAACTAAAAATACTTAACACTTCACATAATCACTATCTATCCAAAACCAATAACTTTTACTATTTAATTTAATATAATTCTTTAGCATTTAATATTTATCAAAATTTTCTAAACTTTTTAGATAATAAATAAAAAAACTTTAATTTAACATAATAATATAAAATATCCTTACCCCACTCCAAAATGTAATCAGGTAAATCTAGTATCTTATTTATTGTACTAAATATATCAAAACAATACAATTAGTAGGATATCATTTTCCTCTTAGGTTCTTAATAGTTTTGAAACGCATAACCATTGTAAAGGACGAAAGCACTCGTCCAAAACTTTAGACTTTCAAAATCCAAAAGAACCGCAAGCTAATATATCATTGAACAATCAACATCCACGCTGCTATATCCAGAATTTTAGATTAATCATAAAAGATAGTTTACCGATTAAGTAACTGATATTTGACAATTCAAAATTCCAATTTTAATTTCTGTAAATTGTATTGTAATTATGCAAATGCAATTTACGGTCTTGAATATCAGGACCAAAGCTTCATTAAACCTAAAGCGACTACTTAAATAGGCTATCTCTGATTACTAATTAGTTTGGATTGGAATCTTTTTGCTTTACCAACGTTGTTCTTGGTGTAACTATAAATGTGATTAAGAATTTATTGAGCTACCATGGTTGAAGTGATGAATATAAATGAGACTTGAATTATGTGAGTTGTATATTTGAAGTGATGAACATAAATGAGAATTGAATTATGTGAATTGTATATTGAAAGTTAAAAGGAAATTAAAAAAAATATCAAAGGAAATTCCACAAGCCATTTTATAACAAATATTTAATGCCTGCAAAAAGTCGTGGGAAATTCATCTTAGCAATTTATGAGAGGTTAGGTTAAGTACAATCTTCCATAAAGAAACTTGAAAATCAACTTGAAAATCAATGTATGCATGAAACAACAAAAGTTAGAAACTTGAAAATCAATGCAGGCATGAAACAACAAGAAGCAAAAAGGTCGTGGGAAAATTCATCTTAACAATTTATGAGAAAGTTAAAAGGAAATTAAAAAAAAATATCAAAGGAAATTCCACAAGCCATTTTATAACAAATATTTAATGCCTGCAAAAAGTCGTGGGAAAATTCATATTAGCAATTTATGAGAGGTTAGGTTAAGTACAATCTTCTATAAAGAAACTTGAAAATCAATGTATTCATGAAACAACAAAAGTTAGAAACTTGAAAATCAATGCAGGCATGAAACAACAAGAAGCAAAAAGTCGTGGGAAAATTCATCTTAACAATTTATGAGAGGTTAGGTTAAGTACAATCTTCTATAAAGAAACTTGAAAATCAATGTATGCATGAAACAACAAAAGTTAGAAACTTGAAATTCAATGCAGGCATGAAACAACAATAGATTAGAGTAAAAGAAGAGCATAGTTTTTAAAAGCATATTTTTTTATACAAAAGAGGTGGGCCTGGAAAAGGCACTAGCCATATTGTTGATGGAAGAATAATTTTGTGAAGATGAGATTTACATGGCAATTTAAGATGCGATGTTTGTAAGTGTACTCTTTGTTGAGGAAATAGTTAAAGAACATTGAAAAGGTTATTGTGACATTTGAGAATTTTTAGATAATTGGTAGGTGCTTCACATTTAAAGAACATTGAAAAGGTTATTGTGATACTTCAGAATTTTTAGATAATTGGTGGGTGGTCTTATTTTACTAGGACTTTAAAAGTTGAAGTAAAATATGTGACACATTTACTTTGGAGAATTGTGCTACTATGGTATAACATTTCTCTCTTTATGTTTCTCAAGATTCACTTAGATAGGAAATTATTTTGCACAAATATCCATTCTTTTTCATTCTTTGGCTTTAACGTATAGCTTCAGTCAACTTAAAACATTTCTTTGTTTATATTATTATTGGAGCAATGGAATCTACAAACTTGTAAAATTGAAACGTTTCTTTGTTTCCATTATTATTGGAGCAATGGAATATAAAAACTTGTAAATTGTGACATTAGTTTGGTATAACTAGATTTTGGAGTAAATCATCATTTGGAATAGTATGTATGTATATCAATTAATAATTTATTGCCAAATTCATTTCTCTTATTAGATATATCTCAAAACTGGAAGCAGGTGGTATGTTTTTGTGGTTTTTTAGGATGTCATGTATTTCTATTTTGTATCAAACCTTATATCAGATAATGTCAGAAATTATCTCCTCATTTGCATGGAACTTAGTCTTATTGGGCATCTAAATATTAGTGACATAATGTAAATTGTTGTTTTTAAATGATAGTTTAAAGGTATGCAATGGATAACCATCGACTACTTTACTTGGGATTAATTATATAGTTTCAAAAAGAAAAATAAACTTGTTTCACATGTTCAACACCTTTTCTTGAAACCTAGACAAGTGTAGTTGTCAAAGTATTACAATTTAAATATATTTAATTTTTAGTTGATATGTCTACAAGTTAGATTAAAGGGAATGGCATCTAAATAAGACACCAAGGTGAAAATTATTTTTCAATTTTCAAAGAAATTCTTTTATCTAAAAAATAAACATAGTTATATATGATTTGGAGCCTTATTAGAGTGAGGTTGTTGTGATTTTTTTCAATGTTACTTTAGTACACACTCGTTTTGTTGTTATATATATTTTGGTGATAAATAGGAGGAAGGATTTGATCAAAGCATGCTTTGACCACATTTAATGCTTATAAGTGTTTGCTATTTGAGAATGTAATAATGGAGGAAATGAGAACATAATCCTATAACATAATGTTAAGAGATCCACATTGTTCATTTATTATATGTTTAATCTTTTAATTTTTAAAAGGTTAAGATACTATATACTTTATTGTTAGATTCAATAGTATATATTAGATTATGTAAATCATAGTATAAATCATATTAATTAATATATTTTTGAGTTCTTATTGATAACGTTCAATAGTTTTACTATGTTGGTCATCTTATATGTCCTATATGATCTTTTTAGTCATATGTCATATATACAAATGTTATGTATGTTTTGGTCAAAGACATTTGATTTCAGGTTCTAAGATTTTATTGTGACTATTCAATACAATTGTAAATTAAGGTTTAAGATTTCACAAGTCATTTGTGTGTTATGGTCATTTTGTTTTTTCTTTATAATAAATATGTGAAAATTTTTGAAGGATAGTGTTCTAGTCAAATCTTAAATAGTGAAAAGTTAATTTATTATAGAATATCACTTATGCATACAAAATTCTAAAAATAACTTTTCTTGATAAAAAAGCCAAAAATGTAAAAATAAAAAATTACCCATAAATAAAAAAACATCAAAATTCCAACTAATCAAACTTATTTCACTTCAATTAATTTAGAAAAATTATTAAATTTTTTATAAAATTTGAATATTTTAAAAATTAATTTTTATTTTTTTTATTTTTTAAAATCTAAATTTCTATTTTCTAATGAATAAATATATAAGATGTTACTAATTTTATTTAGATGGTTAGTAATAAAAATGATTTAAAAATATAAAATTAAAAAAAATGTCTTTACAACTAATTATCCTATTTATTGCCCAGAAAGTTATAGAAATTCCACTTATATTTAGAGAAAATCTGGCAAGGATTTTTGTAAATCCAAGTTATACTTGTTAAATTTCAAAATTTTTGGTTTCCTCGAGGTTTTTGATGGTGCTGAATCCATTTCCACCATCAAAAACAAGATTCAAACACTGCCTTTACAAGAATTTTTGAAATTTTTTTGCCGAAATTCAAGCCACTTTTAACCTTCTAGGCCATTCCTCCACCTCGGTAGATGACTACAATCGCTTACCCGGAAACTCACATTGTACGACTAACAGCCAAGTTGTTGGAGGAAGCTAATTGATCCGTTAAACTTCATTTCCAGTTGTTTCACATGAAATTCATAGTACACAATGATTCCTGATCTGCAGAATACCAGATTCTGGCATTCCAAAGCTAAGATATTTTAAAATTTCTGAATTTCGATGCATTAAAGATTGTGCACTTTTAATAGACCTTCTGAAAAACTCTGATTTTCCATGCCTCGTAGTTTCTGCAATTTAAATCGTCCACGTAATGAATACAAAAATTGAACTACACATTTGTGCTCAGACCTTCGGTACCTTTCTCCAACCTCTGGTCAATATAGTGTACTCGTTTATCCCACTGGCAAAAGAACATGTGTCATCTCACCAAGAGTGTGTTTTGTCCATTATGAATTTGACATGACACTATACAGAAAACCGCTAAGCTTATCTTATCTATTTTACATAAGGCTTATGTTAACAATTGAACCTTCTCCCAGACCATTCTAATTTTAAACTTTTATATGAATTATATCTATTTAAAGTAGGTTAACGGTAGGGAATATTCTGAAACTTTATTTCCATACTTCCCGGTTTGTACCATAAAGATTTGAATCATTTCAGCCAAAAACTGTCGATGAAGTTAGATCATTATATCGACAATACTTAGCGTCTATCATCACTTTTGGGGCTTGCATCGGGTAACCAGGACTTCCCGGGAGGTCACCTGTCACGCCCCAACACCTGCGGTAGTCTTTCAACTGCTTATAGCGAGGTGCGGCACTACCAACCGTTTTCTTTTCACCAATACTTACGATTGTAGACTACGCCTAACATTCCATACTTAGTCTTATTTCCGTTACCAAGTATTATTAATGTGTTCCTTTATACAAGTGAAAGCCCATAACATTCACATAAACAACATTATACAAGAGAAATGCACAACAGTATAAAGGGAGGGGCAACTCCCTGCAATATGAGTCTGCCTGAATCAATATATTATACAATCTTCACTTTTACAAAGCTTTACAAGTTAAATCTTGGGAAACCCCAAATTTACACTTAGCCAATTTTCACAACTTCCGCAAACTCGGTTGCCTAGCTCGTTGGCACCTCCGCATGGTCGCCGCACGACTCACCAACCCTTCGTTCACCTCGTCGCACAATCGTGTTGTTTTCCCAACTTGGGTGCGCCTCCAAGTCGCCACACACGGGCGCCTCTAACCGAGACACACCTTTGTTCACAATCTCAACACTTCACCAAGTCACCGTGCACACTTGCACGATGGGTGGGCGCTCACCCGAGCCACCCAAGAACCCGTGCCAAGTCGTTGCACAAAACGGGCGCTCCTCCGTTTCACCGTCGGGCGCTCCTACGCATCACCCGGGCGCCACACACCCGTGCACGCCCTCACCCAACCGTCGGGCGCTCCTGCCTGCGCCCTTCACCCACAACCGAGTCAAGCGAGTCTTCTTCGTGCAGCCCTGCCCAAGAATGGGCGCATCTCAATCTGCGCCTCTTCTCCTTAGTTTTGCGCACTAGACCTGCGCCTTACTCCTTTGAGCGAAGATGCTATGTGTTGGATTGTTGAGCGATGGTTGGAATGAGCTCCATGCTCACCCAATATATACACACGGCAGGGCGAGGTCGTGGCTACCTAGCCGACCTACCCACGCCTCTACACGCCATCATAAATCATGTCAGCCCCTTCTCAAACGCGTTCCAACCTCCGTCAGTTTTACACTTTTGTTGGTCGGCCTCCATATGTTTCAACCCATGTCTCCACACCTATAAACAGCTCGCCCACTCCTCATATGCGCATAACATATTATCGCACACCCAAGGGAGCTCGCACTTCAACCGAACCGCAGCTCGTTCAGCCTTCCACCCACGCGCGCTCTCCACCCGGTCGCGGTCGCACGTCGACAGAACTGCAGGTCCTTACATCCTCCTCCACCTGAAATCATTGTCATCCTCGACAACATACCATCCTGGTATCCATCCACCAAGATCAACATCAATATCTGTCTCAACCATGATGTCAACTCCTCCACATACTGCAAACATCCCTGCAACATATGTAGAACCACCGTCTCCATCATGTCTCGTCCCGGCAACCATCTGTCACCAAGATCACCATACCAAGGTATACACCTCATCGGTATGTCATACATCGGAAATCATCTCAATCCATGATCATCGACCATCTTGTCGCAATCTCCACATGCTGCTCTCCATCGTGGAAGGCTGGTCCCTCCATCTCAAGCTGCATGCTTCCTTCAACCTCTCGTGTCGACCTCATCATGTGTCGTCCTCGTGTGAACTGCTGCCATGATACTCCAACACAATGCTAACACATCTCTGTACATGCCGGCCCTCATGTTTGAACTAGTCGGGTGATCAGTCCAACTGTCACGTCCAAACCATGAGAATGCACATCCTCATGCCATCATCAGTCGTTTCTCAGAACATCCCGTCACATCCTCAACTCGATCAAGAATCCATCTCCATACAAGTAAGCCATGCTCAGGTCCATGAAGTAGTCCTCATCTCATCTGCAACATGTTGTCCATGATGTCTTCTATCCAACATCATCATCCATAAAACATCCATCTCCTCAAAGTGAAGAGATCATCTCATCAAACTCCGACTCTCGATGTGCCACATCCAGGTCCATGAAGCAACCTCCATCATATCTACAATGTGCCATCCCTCAAGTTTGCCATAAAAACAAGTATACACCTGTCTCATCTATCCATGTGATGCCCATGATCATAGATCAATCAGCTCCCATGTGCCAAAATTAGTTGAGTCTCGGCTCAACCCATGCCCAAGTGTAGTCACCAAGGCATCATCAACGTTGTAACTCCATCACTCCAAAGTGTCTCATATCGATCCTCCACATCAAGTCACTCTTCCAAGCCACACCCATACATGTACTTGAAAGTATGCACCCCATTCTGCATCAAAGTCTCTGACCTCAGCTCCTCAATGCACCAGATCCTCCAAGTCCACCATATATGAAGTCTCCCTGGAAGTCACAACCTCATGTCATCATGAGCTCCATGAGTCATCTCCAACCAACATCTCAGCAAGCATACATGTCTCGGCCCAAAGGTCTCTGCAAGATGCCTCAGCTCTCCATGTAGTAGGAATGCTCCATATTCTGCTCACAACTCCATCCAAGTCCATGGCCTTGTTGTACAAGAGTGTACAACCTCTCCATTGGCTCATAAACAAAACATCTCCATGTCGCATCAGCAAATCCATCTACACAACATCCCTACCTTGGCACTCCTCATTGGATGCCCATAAGTGACACCTCTACAAGTGCTCCTGCACAATGTCCCTGCATAAGACTGCCATGCTCCATGTTTCCAACCTGATGTCCATGAATAAGTTGCCCATGTAGTCCAACCAAGTAGACCCATCACAACAATCGATCATCCTCATCCAAATCTGCAATCTTCAGTCTAGTGAACTCGGTCACCCAACCATATCATCATCATCACGAGTCCCTTCCATCATAGCTTCCAAACTAAAGGTTCCACCAAGACTTCCTCTCTTGGTCTCGGCCATGAGAAGTCCACCCAGGTATCATCATACCTCAAGAGTGTGCCCTCTTCAATCTGTCCATGAGTCATGTCGGGCACTTAGCCAATTCTTCATGTGGCTAAAGCATGACCCGTCCTCCACAACGATCATCATGTTCCTCCCTTGTCACGGGCCTTTGTACCTTCTGCCATAAGGTCACAAACAACCCCAACAAGTCCTGCAACAGTCAACAATCCTTGCTTCTCCATACAAGGTCTCATCATAGACATCCATGGTAAGCTCCTCCCTAGCATCGACAAACTGATTTTTCCCTTCCCTGCATATGGTCCATCTACCAAATGCTCAAGTGAAACACAAGTATCAATAATACTTACATCATCATCATGAGGTTCCTCCATAGGAGTGTCCTCATCCATCCATGTCTGCAAACTGCACGATCCTGGTCCAACTTGATCAATCTCAAGTTCATCCTCCATCGTTGTCACATTTGCAACATCTTCAATCATCATGGCTTTCTCTTCCTTGTCAGCACAATCTGCAACTTCATCTTGCTCCATTGTCCACCCAAGTTGAAGAAGTTTGTCTTCAACATTTCTTTCCAAGACCTCAAGTTCCTTTCGAATCCGGGGATTCTCTTCTTTCATCCGCTTCAACTTGTATAAGGTAAGCAAGAGCTTCCCTTCGCATTCTTCCAAACTTGCTATGCCTTGTTGTTCAGCTTGGTCCAAGCACTAAGCTTCACCTCTGCTAAACCTGCTTCACCATTCACCTGAATCACCCTGATGTTCCACCTGTTACCTGCACAACTTGAACTTCTTGCTAAGTCTTCAGTGTTCGTAGAATCAGCTCCTTGATTCAGTACACCAAGTTTATGCAAAACTTGGACCAGCTCTGATACCACCTGTCACGAAGTGCAGGTTTGTATCAGCTTCAACGCTTCAACACCAGCACCAGCTCCCCGGCACTAGCTCTGATACCACCTGTCACGCCCCTACACCTGCGGTAGTCTTTCAACCGCTTATAGCGAGGTGCGACACTACCAACCATTTTCTTTTCACCAATACTTACGATTGTAGACTACGCCTAACATTCCATACTTAGTCTTATTTCCATTACCAAGTATTATTAATGTGTTCCTTTATACAAGTGAAAGCCCATAACATTCACATAAACAACATTATACAAGAGAAATGCACAACAGTATAAAGGAAGGGGCAACTCCCTACAATATGAGTTTGCCCGAATCAATATATTATACAATATTCACTTTTACAAAGCTTTACAAGTTAAATTTTGGGAAACCCCAAATTTACACAGCCAATTTTCACAACTTCGGCAAATTCGGTTGCCCAGCTCGTCGGCACCTCCGCACAGTCGCCGTACGACTCACCAACCCTTCGTTCACCTCATCGCACAATCATGTTGTTTTCCCAACTTGGGCGCGCCTCCAAGTCGCCACACACGGGCGCCTCTAACCGAGACACACCTTTGTTCACAATCTCAACACTTCACCAAGTCACCGTGCACACTTGCATGACGGGCGGGCGCTCAACCGAGCCACCCAAGAACCCGTGCCAAGTTGTCACACAAAACAGGCGCTCCTCCGCTTCATCGTCGGGCGCTCCTACGCATCACCCGAGCGCCACACACCTGTGCATGCCCTCACCCAACCCCCGTGCACTCCTGCCCACACCCTTCACCCACAACCGAGTCAAGCGAGTCTTCTTCGTGCAGCCCTACCCAAGAATGGGCGCATCTCAATATGCACCTCTTCTCCTTAGTTCTGTGCACTAGACCTGCGCCTTACTCCTTTGAGCAAAGATGCTATGTGTTGGATTCTTGAGCGATGGTTGGAATGAGCTCCATGCTCACCCAATATAAACGCACGACAGGGTGAGGTCGTGGCTACCTAGCCGACCTGCCCACGCCTCTACACGCCATCATAAATCATGTCGGCCCCTTCTCAAACGCGTTCCAACCTTCGTCGGTTTTACACTTTTGTTGGTCGGCCTCCATATGTTTCAACCCATGTCTCCACACCTATAAACAGCTCGCCCACTCCTCATATGCGCATAACATATTATCGCACACCCAAGGGAGCTCGCACTTCAACCGAACCGCAGCTCGTTCAGCCTTCCACCCGCGGGCGCTCTCCACCCGGTCGCGGTCGCACGTCGGCAGAATTGCAGGTCCTTACATCACCCATCCCAGATGGCCTCTGGCTCAAGCCCGGTTAACTATGGAATTTTGCCCACAATCAAGCCCACTTAGCTTGCTACCCCATTTGCAAAACCTTAGCAAGGATTGTGCCTCATGAACCATTCGAGTAGAGCTCCCTTCATTTTTATGTATTTAAGTATTGAGGGTCTTTCGCAGTGCATTATATTAGATATCATTTTTTTAGGATTGAAATGCGTTAAGAAAGTTATTCATCTATGACCATTTCCATGAGAGGTAGTCGTAACTGACTAATTTCTCATGATTTTTGAATAATCCACTTAAAGATTTGAATCATTTCAGCCAAAACCTGCCGATGGATTTAGATCATTATAACACATTTTCGACAATAATTTCTTTTACCAGATTTTACATTGCTTTAGAAATGGCTTATGTTTATCATATTTAAAATCTTGTAATTACATCCATCTGTAAATACATTAATATCTATAGCTTTAAAACCACTTAATAGTATCATAGATTTCATTTATTTGAAGTTCCAATCTTCCTAAATGTTACCTATTGAGTACTATGAACAACCATGTAGTATTTCATAAAATGAACAAATATTTTTTTTTTAAATTTTAAAAATATAATTTTATTTTAAAAATTTAAAAAATATAACTTTTTTTAATATAAAGTAGAACCAATTTGTATTTTTTTAATAATATTATTTCAAATTATATTTAAGATAAAAAATAAATAAAATTTATATATAATTACAGTTTCAAATATTTTATTCTCTTATTTTAAATTTAACAAAAAAGTGAAAACTAATTACATTTAGAAGCGTTCAAGAACTTAATATAGGTAGATGTTGCCCACGGGGCTTTGGATTGATGGTGAATGGGTGTACTGTTAAGGCACTCCTTGCGATAGGTCACGATTCAAATCCCCGTGGGTGCTTAGGTAGTATTATATAGAAAAAAAATATATAGGTAGATGTCAATTTAACAAATTTAATCCAATGTCAATATCAGCCTTAATTAAAAAACGATATAATTATTATGTTCATACAAAATATAAATTCAACATTAATTTTATGGAAATGGATTTTCTATGTAGGATCAATTAAAAAATAATAATAATAGAGTATGGTGGAGATGTTGTAGTGTAAACATTTACATCTTGACTCAATAAATAATAATAAGTAAAAGGTAATAGCAATAATAAAATTCAATTTGTTATATTGTAATTATGTTTTGAAGGGTAGTTTAGCCCCTCCAACTCAAGTTAGAAAGTAAAAGTTACATTGGTCAATGCTAAATCAATAATGGTTGATAGACAAATCCTCCTATATTTTTTCTTTGGTAGATATGAAGTGGATAAGTAAATTGCGCACTCAAGTGAAAGAACTATAAATTTTGGTGGGTAATAATCACTAGTAGGAAAAATAAATAATGGTGGGAAGTAACTCATGTAAATATATTTTTTACATCTTATTCCTATCCATTTTTATGCAAATACTTGCTTAAATTATGGTGGTAAGTAATTGATGGTAGATATGTTATTTACTTCAATATAACTTATTTTCAAGTATTTTATTTTTACAAAACTTAGGAATAAAAATCACTACACAAATATCTAAAAATTATGCACCAATATTACAACCATATCCAGAAATTATGGCATAAAATATGCAAAGCAATTATCCACATGGCAGTGTATTGTGCAAAGGATGTAATAAGACCTTCAATTTATGGTCTAATAATTTGAAAACTACTTTTTTAATAATTTTGAAAAATAAATATTTATTTTTCAAAGTTAAACATTATAATTTGCATTGGTTAATTCTAAATTAATAGTCATCAATAGACAAATAGACAAGTGGATTGTTAGGGCACTAATAATGATTCGATAATTATATTTAAATTCAATTATTAAGCACATAAAACTTTGATACTCGCAATAAAATTACAATATAACAAGTTTCTTAACCATGGATATCCACCCACGCTTTACCATGGATATTTTTTTTTCCCCTAGGAAAAAATCGTAATTTTATTCATGTTGATAAAATTACATTTTGTAGATGCTTGAAGCATATACATATGGCTGTTCCTGTAATAACAGGCAGCATAATAGAAATAAGAACACAAAGTAGTAAAAGACTGTTCCCCTAATGACAGGAATACAACATAAATAAAAAAGTTGTGTCTCCAGGCCTATATTTTCCTTCCTTTTTTCTTCTCCACTTTACGCCAGACTCCAGTGTTGGCAGTGGGGACAATAATGGCAAGTTGATTTTCCTCTGTGTGCCCAGGTTGTTCTTTATCCGAGTCCGATCCTTCGGAGCTATGTGCTCGTTTGGCACTGCTTATTTCCAGCTGTAATTCTTGCTGCCGTACCATGCTATTTGGCTCTAATTTGGGCCCTTAAGTGTTCTCTTCCTGCATTTTTTCCTGTCTCCT
Organism: Pinus tabuliformis; assembly: GCA_031772625.1. Lineage (NCBI taxonomy): Eukaryota > Viridiplantae > Streptophyta > Pinopsida > Pinales > Pinaceae > Pinus > Pinus tabuliformis. The sequence goes on from CM062804.1 coordinate 1,259,349,139, forward strand.
GTATATGTCTGTGGGTTCCATGTTCAGTGCCTCCTCCTCTAGTGGTTCGGTGTGCTGCCAACCTTTTGGCCTTTTCTGTTGTTTCTTATTCCCTTTAGGCTCCTTACAAGTCAGTGGGCATGCATATTGAAGGTGCCCTGTCTGTAAGCAGCTACGACATCTGAAAGTCGTGTTCTCATAGTCTAGTTGTTGCGTCCACAGTGAATTATTGAAATTCAATGTGATGTGATCTGGGAGTCCTTGACTTAGATCCACCTCTACACATATTCTGGCATATGTGAAAATTCCCCGGTTGGCTCTGTCCTTGTCTATTTTGAGATGTTTTCCTAAGGAATTCCCAATGGCTGTTAAAGCTTTTCGATGCCAAAAATGCAGTGGTAGGTTGTGTAGCCTTACCCAAACTGGCATTGTCAATACTACCATGGTATTGGCGTCGAAATCCGGGAACCAGGGTGTGAGAAAGAGACCAACATTGCCCCAAAACCAAGGCCCCTGATTAATGATATTGTCTCGTTCCAGCTCTGTGCTAAATCTGACTATGAAGAATCCCTTAGGGCATAGATATATTTCACAATTGGATGTCCGTGATGAATAAATCCATTGATGCAGTGCATCAGCTTTGGGCCAATAACCGTTAAATCTGCATATAACAGCGTTATGAGTTAAGTCTGAGTATAGATCTGTTACCTCCGGCAATGATACCGTAAGCATGGGCGCTTCTGGCTTCTGTTCCACAATATAGGGTCCTGGAAGCTCTGGTGTGGATGTTGGTCTGTGTTGCATTGGTTCCTTTCCTTTGACTGCATCGCGGAAGGAGCCTGTATTTTTTGAGTTGGTTCCCTTGCATCCGCCGCGGAGTCTCAGATTGAGGATGATGGTTGAATCTTTGTCAACTCCGTAATGCTGGAGAGTGTGTTGGTCCTGCATACAGAATCCTGAGAATAAGAGACTTTGGTATGCTGTCGGAGTTCCCAGTTTGATCTGGATCTGCTTTTTTAACTCCAGAACATCCATCCCTTCCTTGATTGGTACACAACAGTGTCTGCCTTCTACCGATCTGATAAATATTTGTTTCAGATCTGACGGATCGGCCTTATTCAAGCCCTGATTCCCATGATTGTTCTCTAGGTCTGGCGCATCGGAAAAGGGCTTTCTTTCTCTTGTTAGCAGTTTTCCAGATGCAGCCATTGTGGTTCCAGTGACCTTATCCATGCCCCGCTTTATTGTTTTGTTTTCCAGATCTGGCGATTGGAAAGCAAATTTGGGGATTTTTTATTTTTCCTCTGCAATGAGTGGCTTTCCACCTCCTATCATCCATTTTTTAGATTCAAACGCGTTTGATTCTGAGCGTGCCTTGTTTGTTTCAAGACCAGAGGTTCGTGGTCGTTTCTCCCAAGGGCTCTCTGATGTCAGATTTGAGCCGCCCCTCCTTCTTCCGCCTGGAAATGGGGGAGCAGTATTCTGTGTGGCTCCTGCTCGCACAGCCATCTCCGGCCAGTCCGCTCCGTTCTTACCCTTAAACGCATTTAGATGTTGCAGATCAGGGTAGAGTTGCGTTTTCGATTGTGGATCTGGTCGTTGGCGGGTTATATCATCCTGGCCGTAACCTGTTACCAAAAGAGCAAAAGGTTTATCTTGAAAATAACCCTTAATCAGATAGTGAGAAGTCGTCCATGACCTGTATGCATACCAATCTTCATCCGGGGACCGATTTGTTGCAGGGGGATTGTGGTCTAGTCCGCTACAGTACCAGATCCATGACGGCACATACGATTCGGCTGGTCCGGCAATACTCCCGGGGTTCTCTGCTGTCTCTGCCTCTTCGCAACGCAGTGTGACGGCAGCACCGAAGATAACCCTAGCCATCCTCGCTCAAATCCGAGACCAGAGAGCACCAAGACCGAAAATTTTCCAATTACCATGGATATTATTAACTTGTAAATAAGTTTTGCTACAATACCATGGGCCAATACTTTGGATTATCAATACCACATGCCTAAAAACATAACTCATTTCAAAATAAAAAATTAAAATGTGAAATATTTTAGACATTACATATAACACTAATTACATAGAGTGCAAATTCTCGATCACATGGATGGAGGGGGAGAGAGAAGGAGAGAGGGAAGGAGATAGTGATAGAGCTAAAGGATGGAGAGAGAGAAAGTGATGGGGATGAGAGAGAGGTGGGGAGGTGTAAGAGAGGGGGAAAGAGAGGAATGAAGAGAGAGAGGAGGAGAGGGAGAGGAGAGAGGGGGTGTAAGAGAGAGATGGGGTTGGAGGGGGAGAGAGAGGGAGGGAAGAACAAATAGATAGAGAGATAGAGGTAGCGAGAGAGGGAGTGACAAATGAGAGATGGAGAGAGAGGGAAGATAGAGAGGAGAGGAGAGAGAGAGGAGACATAGAGATGGATTGGGGAGAGAGAGAAAGAGGGAGGGAGGGAGATAGTGATATTAGAGTTGGAGGGTAGAGAGAGAGATGGGGGGAGAGATAGAGGGAAGTGGGAGAGAAAGGGATAAAGAGGTAGGAAGAGAGAGAGTGGGAGAGAGGAGAGAGTGAGAGAGAGGGAAGAAAAAATACATAGAAAGATAGAGGTGGAGAGAGAGAGAGGGAGTGACAAGGGAGAGATGTAGAGAGAGTGAGTGAGAGAGGAGACGAGGGAAGAGAGAGAAGGATAGGAGAGAGAGAGAGCAGGAGAAGGTGTTGAAAAGTGTAACTAGGTTCGGTCTTCATAATGACATATGTAATTATGATTTTATGTAATTGATGTAAAGAAGAAAATAAAATTATTTGTAATGCTTGACTCCCGGGTTTCATGATCAAGGAATTTTATTTTAGTTAAGGCTCCCATTGTGAGCCTTTAGGGTTGGTAATCAAGTCATAAAGTCTATGGAGTCATTGTCATGTATTGAAGACATGTTACACGTTGTAAAAAATTATTTTGATTATGTCAATTACCCTCCAAGACCTTGTCACAAGCTCACCTTCAAGTCGTCCTAAGGAGGATTCTAGAAAAGGCATGTCGGCCTAGGCACCTGTTCAAGTTGGCTTATATTGATGATTGAAATGCTATAAATAGGGAAGCTCAACCTCCATTTGAGAACAAGAATTTTGGTCAAGGTCTGAAGTAAGAAGCAAGTGCGAGAATCATACAAGAAAAGCCTCCACTCAAGCAAAGAAGAAGAGAATAGAAGTTGAGTTATTTTTGAATCTGTTTTAGGGTTATTATCTGTCACACATGCAAAAAGGAGGGGAATCATCTACTACAGGAGAAGCTGAGAGTAAGGAATTGAATTAAAGAAGAGGACAACTCAAGAAGGAATTTGAGTTGAAGTAAAAGGAGTATCCATAACAAGGACACATCTAGGTGGTGACACTTCCCACATGCTCCAATTAGGGCTTCTGAAATAGGCTGAGAATTGTAGGAAGCCGAAATTTGAAGGGTGGATGAGAAGGAGAGATAAGTTACTAGTTTTCCAATCGTTGCCTCAAAGAAGAAGAGGTTAAGCTAAGAAGCCTTGTGACTTGGTCTTGGAAAGGTAAATAGCTCAAGGGTCTTGGTCTTGGTATTCGTCAAATGAAGTCTTTATAAGAAGAAGGATTTGTTTGGGTTTTCCTCTAAAGTGGGAGAGGTTTTGGCCCTCGTTGATCTCCTATATTCTGTGTCTCTTGTTTCTTTATTGTTTATGATTTGGTAGTTGTTTGATGAATAATAATGCTATAATAATCTAAGCAATGAGAAGATCCTAATATAAAGAAGTAAAAAGCATTCACAAGAAGTTATCATTCAAGAGAAATCACCTAATCCTAATGCCCTAGATTTCTCAACATGGTATCAGAGGTAAGGTGACAAAGTCAAGGAAGGGAACCTTATCAAGGGACACTCAAGGATAAAATATCAAGAAAGACATTAAATTAAATCTAAGAAAATCATCATGGAGTTGAGATCTACAAAGAATTATCAAAACCCGAGATCGAAGAAGAAGTCTAAACCAGTAGAGGCCTTGGGATCCTCAAGTCATCATCAAAATACCTATAAGGACCTACTCAAATTGAAGAGATTTAGAAATCAAAATCACTTGAAGATTATTGATCCATGAAAATCAAGATCGAGGACGTTGTCATCATCATTAAAAGGCAAATCTCCCTCCCATTGAAGTAAGGATTTCATCCCTAAAGAATATCATCCAAGAAGTCATCATTGATCATCATCAACCAAGACAACACCATCAAAGGATCCAAAGTGATCTCCCTCTTTGTGGGGTCAAGGATCATTCTTGAAGGGAACTACCTTAATCAAGGGGAAGTTATCTATCAACTATATCAGCATAAAAATTCAAGGAGGCAACAAGTGGAATAAGCATCTTCACAATTAAGTATATTTATGTTTGAATCTTTCAAAATCTATTTTTGCAAGGAAAGAAACAAATTTTTTGAGGCTTCAAACTGTCTTGCATGGAAGAAGAGGAAAAACCTAAATCTCATTGAAAATGAGGTTATAGATCAAGTCAAAGCATCTATCACCAAACCAGTGAAAGAATATGCTCAAGCACTAGCAAATTTTATGAAAGGGGAAGTGAGGGCTCAAAGGTTTTTCATAGAATCCATCAAGGATTCCCTCATTCCATATGTATCTAAACTCGACACCTCAAAAGAAAAATATGACAAAATGGTAGAGTTTTTTTCTGTAAGCACTACATGAGAAGTCATTTCTCTAAGGCAAGAACTCTACAAGCTAAGGATATCAAAAGAAGAAGGAATAGCCTCATACTTTATGAGGATATCTGAAATAAGGGCTTAGCTTCAAGATCTGGGTGAAATAATGTCTAACAAGGAGATGACCACTGTAATACTAAATCCACTACCAGAGGATTGCGGTAACTTTTCTTGAAGCATTTATGGGAAGAAAGAATATACTCCATTCCAGGATCTATGGGCTCTATTCAAAATCAAAGAAACTAGATTGAAGGAAAAAAATGATGTAGGATCCAATGAGAAAAATCAAGCATATGTTTCTATGGCAAAGAGAAGAGGAAAGTCTAGAAAATTTGGTCCTCAATATAAGAGGAAGAACTTGGCTAAGGTTCAATGCTATGGATGTCAAGAATATGGGCATTACAAAGATATTGTCCTAAGCTCAAGAAGGACAATAACAAGTGAGGTAGAGAAGAAGCCCATATCACCAAATAAGTGGAGGAAGATGAAAAGAATAAGTCCAAGAAAGAGGAAGTAAGAGATCTCTATTATGATTGAGATAGTCTTCCTCACCTAGTTCATTTCAAGTTTTTATGTTATAAGATATGGATATCATGATTCACTAAGAAAAAGGATAGGATGCATCATGGAATCATAGAATAATTAAAAGCAAGAGCTTATGATCATAGAGAAAAATAGCTGAAATAGAAGTCCATGACAAACACCCTTGGAAGGATATAACTCTTGGTAACCTCATTAGAGGCATAAGTGGTACTTATGGGAAAAAGAAAAAGTCATCTAGTACAAAATATCATCATCAGTCAAAAGGAAACATATTTTGGATGGGCATACTCAAGATCCTCTACTGTAATCTTCATCAGAAGGTTCACCAATCAAAAGGAAGCAAGTGTTTAATTAAGAATTCCAACTTGTGGGAATTCATGGGATGATGGTATGATGACAAAAGAGGTGAAGCAGATCAAGGGATTGAATTTGTTTCAATCAAGGAAACTGCTAAAAGACTTCTAGATGACCTAAAGGAAAATGGAGTATGTATGCTTGTATTCGATATTATAGAGTCATGTCATATGGTTGCAGGTATCATGGATAAATTCTCATCTCAAGAGCATGATCAAAATAAAGGATTTCCTCCTTTGTAAGAATGTAGGAAGGCATGGGTCACACATTGTCTAGATGAAATCAACATAATGTGTCCTCATATTAAATATGAAGTGTTTGACAGTGATTGGAGGAACTCTTATTAAAAGTTCCCGGAATAAAAATGTGTGAAGAAAGAAGGAAATATATCGTGGAATATGTAACCGTAAACAAAGAAATCAACATCCAAGAACTGGAAGATTTGACTAGGATATCTCCATGAAAGATATGATGATTCTAATGAAGTTTGAAAAAGAAAGAGACCCTTGATAGTATATATATTTTGGAGATGTGTCAATGTGTATGTCACAAAGGTAATTTTGATTCTGTTATCACTAATCTAAAAGAGTTGGGTTGTGTCAACCTTCAACCCAGCATAACTATTTCAAACCACTTTGACTGGAAGTTAGCCCTTCCAATCTAAGAGGACTCTCTTAAAACACTTATCAAATTCACTTTAATCAACTAAAAACTATAGATGGCTAACTCTGATTTATTTTTTTAAATAGTTTTACAGGTGAAGGAGAATGTGATGGCTGCCACCATTGGGCATGGAGTCAAATAAAGAAAATTACCGGAAAACAACAGTATTTAATTGAAATAAGGCATTTCTGGCTTTAAAACTCATGTCAAATAAACATTCACAATCATACATAGAAAATGAAGGAAGTTGGAGCACTTGACATGAATTCCAAGTCATCAAAATACTATGAACATTGATAGCAACATAGAAAATATGATAAGAACACATAAAGCCATAACATGAATCTCAGGTATAAAACAGAGTTTGTTGCAAACATATATTAACTGGATCAAGAGTTTACATAGAGTCAGCTTCTCACATTATCGATTAACCCTCTTAGAGTCAAAAAATTACACTTATATAGAGTAAGACCACTATCATATCATTAATTACAAAAATATGCCACTTGGGGCTAGATTCAATCAATCAGTTTAGATACCTTATCCCACTTGAAAACTATTGATAAATATTAGGGATTTCGGTTTTGCACAATTTTAATACAAGTAGGACTCTTCCAACATTAATGAACTCAACCAAATTCTGTTGATAGAGCTTATCGAATCAAACCAACTGTTGAATGTGTTGGCGTTGATGATGTCTCTCATGCCATGTTGATGTTGACTTGGTTGACTTTGCTGACCTGGACCTCCACCTAGTCAAATTTCAAAATTTCTGGCTAGGAAACATTCTGTAAATTAGGCCTCAAAAATAGTTTCATATTTTCCCCTTGATGGTGCTGGACCAACTAACATGTCAGGGGATCTCCCCAATAAGAAGTCACAAGTAGACCTCATATCATTTGGTGTAGGAGTCCCAGCAGTGGGTCATACGATAATGCCTTGATTGCGGTTTTGCATAGAGGCAAGTACGATGTCCCTTTTGGTAGAAAGGGTGTGACAACTCCAATAAGTCAAGGAAGGTGCATGAGAGGTTCTAACACACATAGAGTGAGGTGAGTGTGTCCCTTGGAAACCTGTAATAGTAAGCGGCTTGGAAGGGAACACACGAGCGAAGATGCATCACAAGTTGGAAAGCAAGTTAGCGAGAAATCCAAAGTGACGGTCAAACCAACAACACATTTCAGAAAGATTCATACATACTTATACAGAATAGTCCATACATGCATGCGTAAGAAAACAAATACATATATCATTTAGAGTAAACCAGATAGCATAGAATACAATACAACATACGCATGAAATGTGCTGGCTCTGTTATATTAAGAAGTGTAAGCTTGAGTCATACAATACATCCATGTCCAACCACTAGTTCCGATAGCAGAACATTACAACCACAACTGCCTGCTCCTCCAAAGAGATATACTAGCTCTTTGTAGTGGAGAAGCCAAGGTGTGTTACAATATTGTCCAAACTTTCTCTAAGATACTATTATCGAAGCTTGCTGACCAAAATCCTCTACAAAGAGTTATGAGGGACTATTTATAGCAAAAGGGTGGGGTGGTCCTTGACATTCCCCTTTGTCACAGTTCATCTACCATCATGACTCTTCATCTACTCTATGACCGTTACATCCAACTATCGAAACTTGAACTTACACTTGACAAGAGGTTACATACAATCTGCACATGTACCCATGTGAGACAAAATGGCTTGAGAAAGCCATCCAAGACATCACTAACACTTAGACCATTGTGGTGAGACCAACTCTTTGACATCCTTGTGATAGTCGATGGTGGCGAACTGATGCCAAGCTTGTTCATCCATGATGGTGTCCATGTGCTCAATGGTGACATCTTGTTGAAGTGAACTCTTGCCTCCATTGCATCCAGGTACATTGATATGGCTCCTCCATCCAACTCATTTGATAGCATGTGCATAGTCATCCTGGTGCAACCGAATTGGCAACATGTTGATGCATAATGTCTGCGTTGATCTCCAAGCATGTGTTGGTGGCGACGCACATCAACTTGTCAAAATACATGTTGAGCTCCAGTTGGAATTGATTCTTGTCTTCACCTCGGTGAGTGTGCCAAATGGGTGGGATCGCATGCGTGCACACAATGACATGCTTGCCACTGAATTCCCTTGCATGTGATCAACAACAATGCTCACCCTGTCTGCTCCATGCCAGCTGCTGGGATGGATCTATAATTTATACGGGTGCAGTTTCATCCGTCTCTGCATGTTGCGCCCCCTGGTGTACATGTTCTTGCTGCAACTCATTCTCTCATCTATGCATCTGTTTTTCTTCCTTGAGTTGTTGCTTCAGCACATGCAGCTCCTTCTCTGTTCTGTTCTCTGCCTTCATGTGATCTTCATGTTGCGCCATCACCTCATATCCTCAATCTCCAAAGCTGCTTTCATCATGAGTGGATCTGCTTTAAACTTATAGCTTTGCTCTGCCTCTATGCTATCAACAACCTTCCTCTTGCATTCGTTGCATGCAAGTGTGCTGCCTTCTACTGTTGTTGATGGTTCTGCATGTTGTAATGCCATTTCCATTGATCTTTATATCCTTTTTCATAAAAAACTTGATGTCTCCGTGGATAGGCAAGCTCATAAACACTTGATCGACTGCATCCCTAGTTGCACTCTTAACATTGTCTTTGACTCTGCTCTCCCGGAATCCATTGTACTTGTGTTGTTGAGAGATAGATGAACACATGTGCTACCTAGAGACATAGCAACACTCATGTCAAGAAATTTGTCAGTCGAAAACTAAAACGAACTTGAGAACTGGCTTGCAATATACTTGTGTGACTGATCACGAAGGTTGTGCAATTTCCATCGGGAGGTCGGGAGACTGAATACCAAAACTGCACAAGGCATAGTTCGGGCCATTAGGAGGTTGACTTACTACTGGAACTGTGCGGTGCACAATCCAACCTGGCCTGCTGAGCACTGAAACTATGCAATTTCAGTTAGCAGTGACATGCAACCAGCAAACTGCATTGCGCAGTTTCTAGAGCTAGCAGGACACTGCCTCCAAGAATTGCGCAATGCGAGCCTGGAGATCAGTATTGGGTCAGACTTGCGCAATTTCTAGAGGGAAGGGAGAGCCTTCACTTCCGGAAATGCGTAGTGCTAGCCGGGAAAGGCACGGTCTGGGCCAAGGCCGCCCAGTCCGGGCCAAGGTAGCTCAGTCTAGCCAACGGGTGATTGAAAACATGAGAAGTCTGAATGCATGGTTAGATGAGTGCAAAAATGAGTGAATGATCATACATGCAAACAACAAGTGCAGGATTCAAAAAACAGGAAAGCATGCATGTGTGTGAAGCGAGTCACCGCGATGATGACCTTTCGTGTATAACAGTGTCATGCATGTGACAACAGTGATATGCGAGTGAAAACTAAAATGGTTATTCTACAAGCTAACATACATCAAAACAACAACAAGCACTCACTAAAATCAAGCAGACAACATTCACACAAAGTGAAACATAAAAAGCGACAGAAACACAATGCAAGACATGAAAGGCGATCTTACCCCAAGGCAGCTGAGCTGAATGTGTCGACGACTCCTAGATGAAATGTGGGATGTCAGAGCTGCAAGGTTGATGTGAGGAATGAGCTCTGCAATGTCTGGTTGATGAGTTTTGATAAAATCGAGGTTGTGACGCGCATGCCACAAATCTAGGAAAAGCGACACTTGGCGGGAGGTTTTCGAAATGATCCTTGCATGTAACCTCTAGCTGCTAAAAATATATCCCTGAATCAAGGGATGCCTTTTCATGATACCTTGGGAGAAGCGGTCCATGCGTGCAAATTAGTTTTTCTCAGTCTCGAAGGGAACTGATCAACCCAACTACACATGCAACAGTCTGCTCAGTTGAGGGGAAAAATGTGCATTAATGGAAGGGATCTGGGTTGGCTACCTAGAGGGATTACACAATTTTTGGGTAGAGCAGTTGACTGCTACCCAGAATTGCACAATTTTTGGCCTGAGTAGTCCTTTTGGGAGGAATCGCCTAATTTTTCCAATGAGTAGTGACGGTCAAATTTGCACAATTCTAGAGCCCAGTAGGCTACCAGACAGAATTGCGCAATTTCTAGAGGGAAGGCTGGTTGCCCTCTAGAATTGTGCAATTTCTTGAGGGAGCTACTCAACCTGTAGCTGGACCAACTCCGGTGAAACAACCTGTGAGGGAAATGCAACAAGATTTGATGGACAGGTTGTCATTCTGCAAGAAAATCACTGAAGCTTGTGTACTCGATGAGGCAAGTCATGCTACTATGAAAGGTTGGTAGGGAGGCTCCAAAATGAAGCTAAGGAAAATTTTTGGAGGGTGTTTATAGTTGCTACAACACTTGGCGACACACTGGTAGAACTCCAGCTCTCTGAATGGTCCTTGTTTGTGAAAAGTAAGTCTAACACCTCCGAAAGTATTGTTCGGTTCTTATTTCATCTTGGTTTCCACACTTGCTAGATTCTAAAATGTAGCATCCACCAAGCTCTTGGTCGATTGACACACATTCCAAGCCAAGGAAATACAGTTGTTTTTATTGGGGTTGAGGGGTATATTGGTGCACAAGCACTATAGTCGTCAGAGTGTTAGTTTCATCTCTGGTGTTGCTCCTCTACCAGCAGGCCTGGACAATACCCCTGCGGAGTCACACAGGAACACAAGCATCACTCCGCTACCAGCGATCTTGGTCAGTACCCCGTCAGAGTTACTTACATCACCTCCATGTGCAGGAAGCCTTTCTCTTCTTTTGCCTTATTCATTTTTCATTTTTGAAATTTTCACTTTTCATTTTTATTTTTATTTTTCATAACTGTGCATAGCACTTATTCATTTCATAGGCGGAAGAGGGATCTCGACTTATGAGAGTAGAAGAAGTTGTTCCTTTAGAGAAGTAGTTTATTATATACCTCTAACATGCTTGTTAAGGTTTCCCCCTCACCTTACTCTACTTGACTGAGCTGCCAAGGGTTAACCCAAAAACAACCGACTAGAGTAGGTGACACTAGTTAGCGTGCAAGCGTTGTGTTTTCTCTAAGGTTCATTTCGAATAGTACGTATTTTCCATCGATGTATCATGGGAAAAAAGTACCAAGTTATTCATACAGAGGGAGGATGATAAATAACCAAGTAGTGATAGATGCACAAGGCCTCTTGTACTTACCCAACTTGTTTCAAGAGTCATGCGTGGTTTCATGCACAACTAACCTATGAATGAAAACAAGAAAACAAACAATAAAGCAAAGAAGAAGTATAAGTAAATGCAACAGAAAAGTGAGTAAGCAAACAAGAAACTAGACAAACAAACATGCAAAGCAAGAAAGCAAACAAGCATGCAAGCAAGCAAGCAAACTGAAAGAAAACACTACTCCCACTCCTAAGCTAACAGCGCATGGGCTTGATCACGTGAAGTAATATTTCCAATGCAGCCATACCTAAAAGATACAACAATGAAGACAGACACACTCCAAGCTTACAAGCATCAACAGAACAAAAATGAGTGAAAGATCATGACATGGAGTCCATGGACATACCATGATGCTGTGTGACACTACGTGCAGATGTTAAGCACACGAACACTCTTGACTGTGACATGCAAGCACATGTGAGGAAGGTAAACTACTTACGTTGCGCAAGTGTTCTTGCTAAGTAAGATTCCTCCAATGCATGAGCAATGGGATTGTGTAGTTAAAGTGGAGGAAGTGAAATATGAGTGTTATATTGATCTTCAATGTATACAGATGAGTGATGAGGAGCCTTGCATGTTTGAACAATTTCCTGATTAGAAGTGAGACCAAACTCAGGACAACGAGGGCTTGACATAACCATCAGCTTGGGCTGATGTGCCTCAACAGTCTAGGGGGTTTTGACTTTGTCGACAGATAGATCATCGTAGACCAGTGGCTTAGACGGATCAACAAATAGTGAATCAACATCATGATGGGATGACGAGTTAAAGAGATCACGACAGCCAAGGTTAGAAAAATCAGGATGTTGGTCGACATTCTCATGATTTGATGAATCACACAGAAGGGTAGATGAGAAGAAAGGATGTTCATCCTCTGCGTTTCTTGAAAAGATAGATGAAAAATAAAGTGTATGATCAAAGAATGATTGGTCCTCTCCATTGTCAGATGATGGACTGACATCCGGTGTGTACTATGAATGATCAACAATGGGTGCTTCCGTGGATGGAGATACATATGAAAAATCCGAGATGGCAGGATCACCAAGGAGGTCAGGAAAAAATGGAGGAAGTACAGACAGACAGGGATGGTCCTCTACTGCCAGTGGATGCTCAAGCTCCTAGTCATACGCTTCGTGAATGAAAGCGCATGTTGGTTGTGCAACATCAACTCCATCGATATATCGATCCTCGTTCAAAATAGGTGTAAATTTTGGAACAGAAGAACACAAGACAGTGCAATATGGAGGATGATTAGAATATGAGGATGGACATTGAGGTACGAAATGCATGTCATAACCCATGGGATTCCCTACCAAGCTTGCATGAAAATCGGAAGGAGCGATGTTGGGAGGATGTGACGGCTGAACAAATGTGTGTTCATTCTTTCCCACATCACTCTCTGATGGTGGAGCTGTTTGATGAAAGGACAAAGGAAAGTCACTTGTGACAATGCCCATCTCCCTCTGTGATATCGCAAATCCACCATCAAAGTATGCTAAGGGGGGTTTGGGCTTGAACTTCTTCTTGGGATTGACAGATTGGATAAGGAAATATTCACATATGTCCATGATATACTGAAATTTCATCTGACTTTTCGGGGCTTCAAACATGAATAGATGGAAGAGCTCCGAAAACTCCATAGGTGATTCGTGCAGGGCCTTCTGTTGTTTTAACAATTTTTTATCAAGTAGTTCAGGATTGAAATGGTGGAAAACAGATTCGATTAGATCGTTGAACTGCTTGAATGAGTGCACGGAGTTATGAGGTAGTGTGCCACACCATTGTGATGGGAGGTCACGAAGTTTGTGTGCGAGCAGTGAATAGACCTCTGTTTCATTAAAATATTCCATGCCCTCCATGAGAGCATGGAAGTCATATAAGTGCTCAGGCCAGGCCACTTCGCCTTCACCATCATATGTGATTTGTGACAAGTGATCCCAAAACTCCCTCTTGATGTGAAAGATATGTCCATTGGAAAGACATTTCGGAGGGTGAACTATAACAAACTCCATGATAGATGTGCGAAAATTCGAAAAAGATGATGACGGCTCAGCTTGTCATTTGGCCCTCCTTCTAGCACCAAAAATGTTGATGGTGTTGGACCTACCAACATGTCAGCGGATCTCCCTAGTAAGAAGTCTCAATCAGACCTCAGACCATTTGGTGTAGGCATCCCAACAGTGGGTCATACAGTAATGCCTTGACTGCGGTTTTGCACACAGGAAAGTAAGATGTCCCTGTTGGTAGCAAGGGTATGACAGCTAAAGTAAGTCAAGGAAGGTGCATGAGAGGTTCTAACACATGGAGAGTGAGCTGAGTTCACCCCTTGGAATCTTGTAATACAATGCTGCTTGGAAGGGAACACACAAGCGAAGATGCATCACAAGCTAGAAAGCAAGTTAGCGAGCAATCAGAAGTGATGGTTAAGCGAACAACACATTTCAGAAATATTCATACATACTTAGACAAAATAGTCCATACATGCATGCATAAGCAAAAAGATACATATATTAGTTAGAGTAAACCAGATAGCATAGAATACAATACAACATATGCATGAAATGTGTTGGCTCTGTTATATTAAGAAGTGTAAGTTCGAGTCATATAATACATCCATGTCCAACCACTAGTTCCGATAGTGGAATGTTATAGCCACAACCACTTGCTCCTCCAAAGAGATATACTAGCTTTGTGCAGTGGAGAATCCAAGCTACGTTACAATATTGTCCAAGCTTTCTCTAAGATACTCCTATCGAAGCTTGGCTTACAAAAAGCCTCTACAAAGTGTTATGAGGGACTATTTATAGCAAAGGGTGGGGTGGCCCTTGACATTCCCCTTTGTCACAGTTCATTTATCCTCATGAATCTTCATCTACTCTATGACCGTTACATCCAACTATCGACATTTGAACTTACACTTGACAAGACGTTACATACAATCTGCACATGTACCCATGTGAGACAAAATGGCTTGAGAAATCCATGCAAGACATCATTAACACTCAGACCATTGTGGTGAGACCAACTCTTTGACATCCTTGTGATGGTCGATGGTGGCGAACTGATGCCAATCTTGTTCGTCCATGATGGTGTCCATGTGCTCAATGGTGACATCTTGCTGAAGCGAACTCTTGCCTCCATTGCATCCAGGTACACTGATATGGCTCCTCCATCCAACTCGTCTAATAGCATGTGCATGGTCATCTTGATGTGACCGAACTAACAACATCTTGATGCATAATGTCTGCGCTGATCTCCAAGCATGTGTTGGTGGTTGTGCGCATCAACTTGTCAAAATACATGTTTAGCTCCAGTTGGACTTTCTTCTTGTCTTCGCCTTGGTGAGTGTGCCAAACGGGTGGGATCGCATGTGTGTGCACAATGACATGCATGCCACTGAATACCCTTGCATGTGATCAAAAGCACTGCTCACCTTTTCTGCTCTGTGCCAGCTGCTGGGATGGATCTATAGCTTGTACGGGTGCTGTTTCATTTGTTTGTGCATGTTGCACCCCCTGCCATACCTATTCCTGCTGCAACTCATTCTCTCGTCTTTGCAGCTCTTGTTCTTCCTTGGGTTGCTTCTTCACCACATGCAACTCTTTCTTTGTTCTGTTCTCTGCCTTCATGTGATCTTGATGTCGGGTTGTCACCTCATATCCTCAGTCTCCAAAGCTACTTTCGTCATCAGTGGATCTTCTTTAAACTTGCATCTTTGCTCTGCCTCTATGCTTTCAACAACCTTCCTCTTGCATTCGTCGCGTACAGGTGTACTGCCTTCTGCCACTGTTGATGGTGCTGCTCGTTATGATGTCATTGCCATTTATCTTGATATCCTTGTTCATGAACAACTTGATGTCTCCGTGGATAAGCAAGCTCATGGACACTTGACCGACTGTATCCCAAGTTGTGCTCTTAACATTGTCTTTGACTCTACTCTCCTGTAAGCCATTGTACTTGTGCTTCTGAGAGACAGACAAACAACTATGATTCCTAGAGACATAGCAACACTCATGGCAAGCAATTTGTTAGTCGAAAACTAAAATTAACTTTAGAACTGGCTTACAACATACCTGTGTGACTGATCATGAAGGTTGTGCAATTTCCACTGAGAGGTCGGGAGACTAACCACCAAAACTGCGCAAGGCACATTCAGGGCTGTCAGGAGGCTGACTGACTGCTGGAACTACATAATGAATATTATAACCTAGCCTGCTGAGGACTAAAACTAGGCAATGCGCAATTTCAGTCAGCAGTGACATGCAACTAGAAAACTGCATTACGCAGTTTCTAGAGCTAGCAGGACACTGCTGCCAAGAATTGCGCAATGCGAGCATGGAGGTCAGTGCTGGGACAGAATTTCACAATTTTTTGGAGGGAAAAGGGAGCCTTCGCTTCCAGAAATGTGCAGTGCTAGCCGGGTAAGGCATGGCCCGGGCCAAGGCAGCCCAGTCCGGCCGACGGGCAACTGAAAACATGAGAGGTCTGAATGCATGGTGAGATGAGTGCAAACAAGAGTGAATGATCATACATGCAAACAACAAGTGCAAGATTTAGAAAATGCGAAAGCATGCATGTGTGTGAAGCAAGTTGTCACGTTGATGACTGTTCATGCATAATAGTGTCATGCATGCGACAACAGTGAGATGCGAATGAAAATTTAAATGGTGCTTCTACAAGCTAACATACATAAAAAAGACAACAAGCACTCACTGAAATCAAGTAGACAACATTAACATAAATCGAGACACAAAAATGGATAGAAACGGATGGCAAGACATGAAAGGCGGGCTTACCCCGAGACAATTGAGTTGAATGTGTCGACGACTCCTAGATGTAATGTGGGATGTCAGAGTTGCAAGGTTGATGTGAGGAATGAACTCTGCAACATCCAGTTGATGATTTTTGATAAAATCGAGGTTGTGACGTGCATGCCACAAATATAGGAAAATCGACACTTGGCGGGAGGTTTCCGAAATTATCCTTGCATGTAATCTCCATCTATTAAAAATAGAACCCTGAATCATGTGATGCCTTTGCACGCTTCCTTGGTAGAAGCAGTCCATGCATGGAAATGAGTTTTGCTTGGTCCCGAAGGGAATCAATCAACCCAACAACACATGGAACACTCTACTTAGTTGAGGGGAAAAAATGCGCATTATTGGAAGGGAGCTGGGCTGGATTACCAGAGGGATTTCACAATTTCTGGGCAGAGCAACTGAATACTGCCAATAATTGAGCAATTTCTGGGCTGAGAAGTCCTGCTAGGAGGAATTGCGCAATTTTTCCAGTGAAAAGTGACAGGCACATTTGCGTAATTCTGGAGCCCAATAGGCTGCTAGACAAAATTGCACAATTTCTGGAGGGAAGGTTGGTTGCCTTCCAGAATTGTGCAATTTCTTGAGGGAGCTGCTCAGCCTGTAGCTACACCAAGTCTGGTGAAACAACCTGTGAGGGAAATGAAACAAGCTTTGATGGACAGACTGTCATTCTGCAAGAAAATCACTGAGGATTGTGTACTCGACGAGACAAGTCATGTTGCTGTGAAAGGTTGGTAGGGAGGCTCCAAAATGAAGCTAAGGAAAATTTTGGAGGATGGTTGTAGTTGTTACAACTTGTGTAAAAAATGAGAGAGGCTTTTGTAGATGAGCTCGTGCTGAACAAAAACCTCCTTCCACTTTCCAAACTTCCTTTCCATTTGGTCAGAAAGTGAGCTTGAAGTTGACTACTAAAAAAATCATTTTGAGAATTTCCATAGCAAATTTTGATAGAAAATTTGAAAAAACATCTTTCTGCTAGTTGTCTAACCTTTCTGATAGTGCTGAAGTCTTCATTGATGTTTATTAGCTAAAAACATGGCATTGGAACTCCCTTAGCTGAGATTTTTCCTTGAATTTTCCTCAATGATAAGCTACAACAGTTTTGTAGCAAATTTTCAGCTTAACTATGGGGAGTTGCTGCAAAATTTGCATTTTCTGAGTTTTTTTATTTTTTATGGTTTCTTCTGCCTTATTATCACTCCATATAGCTTATTTCACCATGTATATTGCATAGACTATTAGTTTAGCATAGTATAGGAAAAAAAGTGAGGAATTTACCATACTCAAGGGGTGCTTGTTACTTCAGCTATGAGCTTGAGATTTCTTTTTAAGAGTTCAATTTTGATCATCTCTATTTGAGTTTCCAATCCTTTGACTTGTTTCTACAACTTAGTTCTGTCTTCCGGTAGCCAACTGTTGGGGAGACTGCAAAATTCAACATACCCACCTTCGTTTTTCTTCCTTTGACATTCATGGGAAAATCCTTAGCAATCTGTCCATGGAAACCCTGCAACTTCTGGCAAAAACAAAGGTATCCAACACTGGCAAATGAATGACTGAAAACAAGGTCTTCTTCCAAAAGCTTCATGTTAGTGGGTTCATATCGCACCACAGAGTCTCCTTTGTATTACTTCTTCTACGCCATCGCTACAACACGTGATGAGCTCCTTCTTGCCACCTGCAATTTCTCCTTAGGACAGCTAGACTTCCTTATGACAGCGAAACCAACTCAAAATGAAAGGAAAACGATGGAGAATGCTTCGTAGTGTGAAAATTTTGGGGATAATAATAAAAAAGGTGAACTCTGACATGTAATGATACTCCATCGTGACTCAGACCCATGATTTTTTTTAACCATTACTAATCAGTAGGTTTTGGGTTTCATAGCAAAAACATGTTGAAAATAGCAACAAGAAATGCTAAAAATAGAAATGTTATAAATATAATTTCTATAAATAGCATCTCAGGTACCAGTGTTGGAAATAGCAATAAGGAATGATAAAATAGAAATGCTAAAAATAACATTGCTATAAATATCATTTCGGGATACATTCCAATTTTAGTTAGTCCCTGAACTAAAATTGAGAATTAAAATTCGAATTTTATCTTAGAAGTTGTTTGTAAAATAATTAATTAATTCATCTTGAGTTAATTAGTTGTAGAAAATCAAACATGAAGTCTATGTGAAGACATGCAACAATTTCCCCTTTGATTGAGGAAGTTATCCCTTGATTAAGGAGATTAAGATGAGTTGTACTTCGAGTTATAATTAGTTAGCTCAGTTATTTGAGTTAAGTCCAGTTAGATTAGTTCCAACAGTTTGTGGAACTGATTGTGAGTTCAGTTAGTTAATGCATTCATGCATGTAACTGCTGCACTTCAAATAACTGAATATTTTCTCATAAATAACTCATGCATGTCAGTTTAGTCAGAGACCCAGTTAAGATAAGATGATGGGACAGTGTACTATCAGTTGCAAGAATATTTCATTGAGGATATCTCTTGCATGTAGAAGGAATTCATTCCTTGGAGATTGCGCAGTTACTTTTGAGTTTGATGAGTTTTGTGAGAGGTGAATTCACACAAGTGGCAGCCAGAAGACCCAGGAAAAACTGCACAAGGAAATAGGAGGCTTGGAGGACTGAGGGAAGGCATATGTTGTATCTATTCAGTCTATGAGCAATGTTGTAGGATTGTACTGAGAGCTGGATAGCTTGTGAGCTAAAGCTTTGTGTAATCCGGACATATTTCCACTTGTATGATATTACAAAGATCGAGGTTTTTTAGCTGAGGCTTTCCACAGAGTATTCTTCTGTGTTCATGTGTGATTGCTTTCTCATTCTCTGTTATATGTGTTCTATTTGATCTTACTCAAAATCGATTAAGCTTCCTCAAGTTTGTTTGTAGAAGTAGATCAATTATTTTGCTTTAGTATATTGCATTATCTGTTGATCTACTGTGGGAAATTCTACATGGTATCGGAGCAAAGGTGATCAAAGGAGAGAACAATATACAAAGAAGGAAGAAATTTGAAGTTTGAAGTTCCTAATTATAGAATTCGAATTCTTATCACATCTCAAATTTCACCAATGGCGTTCAATGGTTTGAGTCTCGAGTATGCCCTTGATGGCAGCTTGAATTATATAGCCTGGAAGGATCGCATGGAACTGGTATTAGAGGACAACAGTGTTGTGGGGAAAAGTATCCAACACGGAATGACCCTATCCCACTCTAAGGGTGATAGTTCCTTAGCAACAGTCAAAGCAAAGCTATCTAAGATTACTTCTTTATGACATGCAAAAGAGGAAAGGAAGAGATCCACTTACCGATGTCTTGCGCAAATGGTCGATCCAATCTTCTCTCTTTGCCGCTTGCTCCCAGCTCCTTGTCTTCTCACGGGCCCAGCTACACAAGATCCTGCAAACAAGACGAGAAAAGGAAACTACAAGAAGCATGCATTCATAATTGATTCAAGGATTAGCATAAATCAAATATGCAAGTAAGACAATACATCATTGAAACACATGCGAATAGAAGAACCTCAAATGCTTTATTAATGGAAGAAAGTAAGGTTCAGGCGGTGATACAACCATAAGAGGTCCAATCCAGCATCACCTTCCCGACGGAAAGAAATCTCCTCTTCACCTCCCTCAAGCAATCACCCAATACTCTCAACTGTAAACCAACAGCAATTCTTTGCACAAAATTCCGGCCTCTAGATCCCATGGGATGAGATCCTTATATAGAGTTTTGGAGTGAAGATAAGTCAGCTTGATGTGTGACTGTTGTCCTCTTCAACCCCAGTTGTTCTTTAGTTCTTGAGTCCACTCGGAGATTCTACCTTCCACTCGGAGTTTTAGAACCTCTTACTCTTCACTTAGGCGAATCTTTTGATCCAAGTGTCAATTTGGAAGCTTCCTGGGCACTGACACATTGAGGAAAGATTCCTCCACATGTCCAAACTCGCTCAGCACAGGTAGCCTTTGATGAAGTTGACATTCAGCGCAGGTACACCATGGAGCAGTTGACATTCAGCGCAGATGCTCAGTGGAGCAGCTGCTTTGATCCAAAATTGACCTGTTTTTGAGTGTTTTTTAGTGGAGAACTGATCTGAAGTGCTGTGGTTTGCTGACCTTGTTCCTCTAGGGGTAGGAACAACATGTTTAGGGACTTTGGATCCCTCAGATTATTGACATTTCATGCTCTATGCTGTAAGGCACAAAAATGTCTATAACAGTTGCCCGCTAAAGTATGAGGTCGTTTATCGGGTGAAATGCTTTATTAGGAGGATCCGAAGTTCATTCAATCGTCGGGAGGTGACCTGTAACAAAATACAATACAGTACATTATTTTTCATACTTCTTTCATGATCTAGTTGATGCGGGCATTTCCCATGCTCAGCTTTATAAATACATTTTCTGTACATAAACAGACGATCGTCTGATAGTAGACTGATAATTCTCTGCTTAAATTATCATCCTTTTAGTAGGATGATCATCTGCTGCACATGTCAATGTCTTTTATCTCCTGAATATATATCGCAGCCCGGATGGATGAAACTAGATCCGGGGTCTTCAAACTTGTCCGATCTTCACTCTAAGTACAGGTCGATCCATGTGAGAATTTCTTGGAGTCGAACATGGAAAGACATCGCTTGATTACCAGTCAATAATGTAAACTGTTAACAAGCACGAGAGGAATCACCGATAATGATGATGACCCTCAAGGTACTACAGCACAATTCACGTGGCATGAATATAGGATTTGGCGTCGAACACCACACAAAGTCTCCCGGTCGAAGGTCATTAATGTATACCTGTCGCCGGAAGTGAGAAACTTGCCATTGAGGCATGCAAGCTTCAAAGTACTGAGGGGGTGTTCCTAGATCAACTTCTTGGATAATGAGCTGATGTCGACAAGAAGCGATCTGTCAAAGGAGGGCCTTAATGAATCCCACATCAGTGACACGGAACGGAGCTAGTAATTGTGATGATGGTGAAAACGATCTGTGAAATATGATCAGGCTGGCGGTCATGAAACGATGAAAGATGATGTATGGTAGTGGATGGGACCCGGTTGACACTCTCTGAATGACATCTCTTGAACATATAACGACACTGATGTGATGGATCGGTAGCATTACCCCAAATGTGGATGGTATGGCGAGACCATGGTGAAGGGACCGGTGAATGAAAACAACCCAACCCGATGTTTTTACGGAGGCAAAAGTGTCATGTTCAAGAGCGACTTGCTACCATCAAGCTTTGAGGTTCTCCCAATTTTTCCCCAGTCATTTCTGACCAGTACCTCTTTATTTTTGTCAAGCTTGAGGAGGATAACATATGCTTGTTCTATAACCTGCCCTTCGGGCAAGCCCATCGCTATGTTTTAACGAGCCTAACGATAGGGAAACTCGTTCTCATCTAAAGACAAGTTTGTCGCTATTCAATATTTTTAACGAGCCTAGCGACAAAGACAACTCGGTCCTTTTCATTTTTAGAGAGTCTAAAAAGGGTACATAAAGTTAACTCCAAAGGTCCTTTTTCGTCATCTAATCCCTTAAGTCCGAAAAAGTATAAAACAATACAGAAGGGATGAATGTTCGATAGCTTTATCGAGCCGAACTAGACAAGCGCTCGATCTTTTTGTGCAATAATCCCTCAGGTCCAAAAAGATTAAAATCTAGAGGAGGGATAGCTCTTCCGGTCCTTTTAACGAGCTAGAAGGCCAAAACTCGGCAAACTTTTCATATTTTACGAGTCAGTGAAAAGAGCTCAAAGAAGACTCGTATTTTGAGGAACGAGTGATAAACAGGGATAGCAGCAGATTCCAGGTACAGGTTGGAATTTTCCAATCACAGCAATGTTACAAGGATGGCTAAGTGAAATCACTCTTCGCAGCTGTTCCTCAAAATAGGTAAATAATCAAGTGGATGTGAATGATCGGCCAAATGACGAGTGGAGGTGACGGTGCAAACACAACCAAGGTTTTTATGGTTGATGAATCTACAGTCTCAAATGGCTATTTACCGGTTCATTTTTCTTCATGAGCTTGAACTCTGGGGGAAGCTTGCTCACAGGTGCATTTATTTTTTAACGAGCATGAACTCTTGCTAAAATTGCTCGATTTTGCGTTTATTTTTTAACGAGCATGAACTTTGCCAAAACTGCTCGTTTTTGCGTTTATTTTTTAATGAGCATGAACTTTGCCAAAACTGCTCGTTTTTGCATTTATTTTTTAATGAGCATGAACTTTGCCAAAACTGCTCGTTTTTGCGTTTATTTTTTAATTAGCATGAACTTTGCCAAAACTGCTCGTTCTTTTGCATGCCCCCAGCATCATAATAACGCATGTCAAAGGAGGGTGCCCCCCAAGCTTCATTGCATTCAACTTGGTGATTGGAATGAAGGTTTACCTTTGAATTTTGGAAAGGGGATTTGTTTCATTTTTTAATGAGGTTGACATAATAAAAGAACTATCCTCATGACTCCTTGTTTCATTTTTTAACGAGGTTGACACGAGATAAGAACCGTCCTCGGTGCCCACTGTATTTACAGTATTTCCATTAGGGCGATGATCCATGCTGACAAAATATTTAGGAATCTTCCGAATCCGTTGGATATAGAAGATTTCATATTGTAGGTTCCCACTGTGGCTACTTCCGCCATATTACCTGCCGACGGTAGGGCAAAAGTACCCATTAAGGCAGGGTCTTTTAGGAGACCTACTCCAATATTTTGGAGCAATTGATTACTTTCATGGATCATTGTGCTGCTTCCCGTAACTTGAGAACTGTAGGGGAGAAATGTTTGTTGGTCGACGATTGTAATTTTTCCTTGAAAAGGAAATACAATGCTCCTGAAGTAGGTCGACACAACTGCAGCCATGGCATATATCCAAGGCCTTCCCAGTAGGATGTTGTAATCGATGTTTCCGTCGATTACTTCCACATCAACTTCTACTGTTTTGCCCCCCAGTTCAACTTGCAAGTTACTTAAAATCCCGTATGGAGTGTATGATCGTCCATCAAATGCTTTTAATGTCGTTGATGATTTTGACAAGGGTGGTGAGCCTAAATTTTTCCAGCAACTCATCGACATAAGACATGTAGATGCCCCCTCATCAATAATTGTTCGATGAACAGTTTTGTTGAGGGCTTTCACTTGAATAAGGAAAGCTAGTTGAGCTGGTAACTGAGGGTCATATCCTTTATGATCAAAGGCCACAAGATTGGAATCCATTGGGCCAATCCCACCTATTGCTGATAATAAAGTTTGCTCTTGGGAGGTGCAATTTTGCGCTACCTCAAGTGTCGACATAGCGGACGACGATTGGGCCAGGTCCTCTATTATATTATAATCCCGTGTTATTTTTTCACGAGGATTAAATGTCGATTTGTGTACTACTCCCTTTGGCGACTTTATCATTGGTTTAGGAACGATGGGTGGCACAACTTTGGTCAAAGTTGTTGTTGAACTACTAGGTTGTTTATTTGCCTTGTTGTTCAACTGCTTTGGATTCCTGTAATCTTTATTCCTTGTCAAAGCATTATTCTGCTACTTTGAGGTGGACAACATAAGCACTTGGGATCGGGAAGCATTTTGATTAGCAACCAGATTTTGGCCTGGGTTAGGAAACGGATCAGTCAATACTGCTGGGGTTTTCGAACTCTTAAAGAGTTTCTTAACTTCAGCTATATGTGGACAATCTTTCGTCCAATGATCCTCATCGCATATATGACACCCTGTCGGGGGTTTCCCTTTCCTTTTCTTTTTCTTCTTGCCCCCTGGTTGCTTCAGTTGTTTGCCCTTGTCGGTCGACATGGCATTTACTTCTGAGGCAAGAAGTTCCTCATTTGCATTTTGACTAGAAATTTTGCGTTTTCCAGTCACGCCATTACTAGCGTGAGAGTCAGTATTCGATTTAGGAGGGGGAGGAATTGAAAATTCAGGTCTGGGGGCGTCAGGTATTTTGTCGTAGAGCGTGCTAGACTGAGTATATACTAAGTCCAGATATTGAGCACGAGCAATGACCTGCTCCTCTGTTACGACTCCCCCCTTGGCCACATCTTTCGTTATAGCCGGAAGTAACGACTTTATAAACCATTCAGCTAACAGCTGATCGGGAACGTAAGTTTTCACCATCCTACGACGACGTCGCCACTCATGTATATGATCAAATATGTGAGTGGCCGTTGTCTATTTGAAGTTGGTAAGGAGTTCTGTTCCCGTTTCATACCTTATCGGTAATTGAAAATGGGTTAAGAAAGTCGTGGCTAAGGAGCTGAAATTGTCGAAAGAGGCTCTTGGCAATTCAATGTACCATTTAGCTGCTGGACCTGTCAATGTCCTCTGGAAGAGGTGAAGTCTTATCGAATCATCGTTTAGAGTGTTCGATGAACACCACAGATGAAAAGTCATGACGTGATTCGACGGGTCTTCACCTGGATTTCCATTGAATTTAGGGATGTCCGATGGAAGTTTATGCGGAATCGCTGGCCACCAAGGGGCATAAGCAATTGGATCATTCGTCAGTCGGTTTAGATCTGGTAATTCTAGAGTTGCTACAAAAGGCAACTGTTGGTTCAGATTAGGCGAAGCATACCCAGGATAAGATGGTATCGCCTGAGCAATGGGTCTTTGTAGACCAGCATAATGCTGACAACTTTGACAAGGTTGATGGGCACAACCATTATAGCATGGTTGCCCATTACTTACAAAGACTTGTTGCTCAGGTCCTTGATATGATTGCTGGAATGGAGGTTGTTGAGATTGAAACAGCTCTGGTTGTTGGACCATTTGCTGTTGACCAATACTGGATGATTGACCAAGATTAGGAGTCACAGTACTTGTTTGAGCCTGAGTCGCTCCAGATGAGGAGGCACTACACTGAGATTGTGATTGAGCCACTGAGACAAGAGGTTGTTGTATTACAATAGGTAGCGCTTGTACTTGCGACGCATTCACCATAGCAGGTGTGGTGGGAATATTCGACTCAGGGTGTACTGGTTGCATTGAATATGCAACTCCTGATCGTTGAGGTAGTATTGGTACCCAACCGCTGGATGTAATTCCAGTTTGACCTGATCCTTGTTGTAAACTCTCATATGGTTGTTCTCTAGGAGGGAACAATGAAAGAGCATACTGCCCTCCACATGGTGGAAATCCAGTACTTAAAGGGTAAATTGGCCTTTGAAGACACATTGGATCAATTTGTTGAGTTTCAACATAAGAAGTACCAGATGATAATCCGGATGAAGAAATAGGAACTAACCATATTGTCGTCCCTGATTGGACTCCGGCTTGTTGTTGACAATTTGCCGGGACAGATGGTATACCAGCGAACATCGTTGGAGTAGCAGCAGGAGGTTTTGTTGCTGCTGTGTCAGACGACACGGTCCTAGATGTCGATGGTTGTTCAGACATATCTAGTCTATCCAAAAGATTTCTTAGCGATTCTACAAGAACTTACGATGCCAAAAGACTAACTTCGAAGATCAACGCAGGAATAGGAGGTGATTATGTTCCGTTTAAAATGAATTTTATATGACGACGCTTTAGACACAACTTGCTTTTTCAATTTTTAAGAGTCGAGAAAAAGCTAAAGATGACTCTAGTCTCCTTCGATGTATTAACGAGCCCGAAGTGACAAATGCTCGGATGGACTTTTTCAGTTATAGAGTTTGAAAACGGCCAAAAGAAACTACTCTGGAGTTCTAGGCAGAGGGTGTGCCAAACCTTTCGCGAAACCACAGAATACGTCTTACGGTACAAGTGGTCGATCTTCGTGAATGCTGTGTTCACTGCATCACGATCAGTAGGGCGGCCGACACGGCTTCCTATGGATAAAGGCTTTGTTCCTATAGGGGTCTCCCAATATACGCGACAGTACGCGGGAGCACAAGTCCGTATTAGTGCTATCGTCCCTCAGGAGGAATCACCCACCTTCGTAGAGATCGACAGTCACTATGTTTAACGACGCCGGAACACGTCTCTACCTAGACCTCTACTGTGTTTCGTTATGTTTCAAAGCGTTGTTATGTAAATTCAGTTCGTTTTAGGTTGATCTTGCTTAGCAGTTTGCCTTTATGGATCACCACGTGATGTATGATACAACTCCTAAATGCAGTCTAAGAATGATAAGCAAGATTTTTCAATTCTTTCAACTTATGAAAATCTTAACTACTGAGGGAAAAGAAAGACATCATCTTTTCAAATAGATCATAGAGCACACACTGATGCACTTTCCTAAATCGACATGCAAACTGTCAAAATGCACATGCACAATGCAAGTATTTCTTTTCTTCTTCCTTAATGTTGATGTATTACAAAAAGAAAGCTGTTGTATGATTTCGAATTCAATTTCAAGCGAAAGCAAACAAGCTTTTGTCCAATAATCAAAAGAACACCTTAAGATTCACTCGTTTCGACACAAGAAATACTGAAATCCGAACCATATAACGAAAGCAAATGCTCAAGCAGCTATGAACAGCAATAAACTAGCTCTTAGAATCACAACGACACTTTATCACAGGTCTAGATCCAAGAGGCCACAGCAAGACTAGTTCACTTTCGCTATGGGAAACTGTGAATGAAAGTAAGAAATACAATAAGAACAATCACGGTTTCTTCACACAACTGAGGCGGAATGATGGCAAAGAAAGATAGTTTCAGATGGGTATACAGGTTGACAACAGGCTGCAAAAACAATACTGAAAACTGGGCAACAGAAAGCAGGGAACCCCAGTTGCACAATGCAAAACTGGTTCAGCGCAGGTAGGACACTGTCAGTTTGACATTCAGCGCAGGTAGCCCCTTCGGGACCTGCGTTGCAGCGCAGGTAGCCTTCACTGCAGCTGCACTGAAGAGAAAACTCTCGTCTCTCTTTGGTTCCGGGTCACAGATTGCTCAAAAATCAATGGTTTTTGGCCAAATCAGAGGCTATCAGTGAAGTATACACTAGAGGATGATTAAAGGAAGATGAACACTATCACAAAGAGCTAATAAGAGTCCTTGTGGATCAGCTCTTCAAATCATAAACATGCCCAGAACTGAGCTAGAGTAGCTGCCCTCTACTTTGCCTTCGAAGGATTCGAATGCAGTTCGATTCGGTACTCCCTTTGTTTAGGAAATGAATAGCGAGAAACACAAGCTACCAACAAGACACGATCCCCAGTGGAGTCGCCAGTCTGTTGTGGAGAAAAGTATCCAACACGGAATGACCCTATCCCACTCTAAGGGTGATAGTTCCTTAGCAACAGTCAAAGCAAAGCTATCTAAGATTACTTCTTTATGACATGCAAAAGAGGAAAGGAAGAGATCCACTTACCGATGTCTTGCGCAAATGGTCGATCCAATCTTCTCTCTTTGCCTCTTGCTCCCAGCTCCTTGTCTTCTCACGGGCCCAGCTACACAAGATCCTGCAAACAAGACGAGAAAAGGAAACTACAAGAAGCATGCATTCATAATTGATTCAAGGATTAGCATAAATCAAATACGCAAGTAAGACAACACATCATTGAAACACATGCGAATAGAAGAACCTCAAATGCTTTATTAATGGAAGAAAGTAAGGTTCAGGCGGTGATACAACCATAAGAGGTCCAATCCAGCATCACCTTCCCGATGGAAAGAAATCTCCTCTTCACCTCCCTCAAGCAATCACCCAATACTCTCAACTGTAAACCAACAGCAATTCTTTGCACAAAATTCCGGCCTCTAGATCCCATGGGATGAGATCCTTATATAGAGTTTTGGAGTGAAGATAAGTCAGCTTGATGTGTGACTGTTGTCCTCTTCAACCCTAGTTGTTCTTTAGTTCTTGAGTCCACTCGGTGATTCTACCTTCCACTCGGAGTTTTAGAACCTCTTACTCTTCACTTAGGCGAATCTTTTGATCCAAGTGTCAATTTGGAAGCTTCCTGGGCACTGACACATTGAGGAAAGATTCCTCCACATGTCCAAACTCGCTCAGCGCAAGTAGCCTTTGATGAAGTTGACATTCAGCGCAGGTACACCATGGAGCAGTTGACATTCAGCGCAGATGCTCAGTGGAGCAGCTGCTTTGATCCAAAATTGACCTGTTTTTGAGTGTTTTTTAGTGGAGAACTGATCTGAAGTGCTGTGGTTTGCTGACCTTGTTCCTCTAGGGGTAGGAACAACATGTTTAGGGACTTTGGATCCCTCAGATTATTGACATTTCATGCTCTATGCTGTAAGGCACAAAAATGTCTATAACAAACAGTTTGAAGGACTTCATTGATCAAGAAGTCCCCAAGCCAACAGCTACTAATGCCCAAGAATTGGCGGAATGGAAGAAATGTGTGGCTAGAGCGAGGAGAATCCTTCTAGAGGGAGTTTGAGACCACATAGTCTCGAGTCTCCATGGGAAGGAGTCACTGTTTGCAATGTGGAAAAAATTGAAAGATCTTTATCAGAACATAATCGATCAGAGGAAGCTGGTGCTGAAAGACAAGCTTCAGAAAATCAAGTGTGAAAAGGGTGACATGATCTCTAGATATCTGAACAAGCTCACCACCTACAGGGATGAGCATGGAAGTGTAGGGATCATGACAGCCGATGATGACATGGTGAGTCTTGCTCTCCTCGGTCTTCCTAAGAGTTGGCATAGCTACCAAGACTCTGTAAACGGAAGAGAGAAACTGCCAGATTGGGAACAACTTTTGTCGGATCTGCGCAGGAGGAGATAAGAAGAAGCACCAGAGATGGTTCTTCATCCAAATAGGATGAAGAAAATTGTGCCTTAGAGAGTAAGGCAAATAAAGGGAAGGAGAAGGATTCTCATCCCAAATCGAGTTCTTCCCATGGTGGGAAGAAGTTTGACAAATCGAAAGTGCGATGCTTTCATTGTCATAAGGTGGGCCATTATGCAACAAATTGTCCATTGAAGAAATCCAAGAAGGGATCCAAGGAAGGATCTGAAGGTGAGGCATTGGCCTCTCAGTTCGAATTGGATTTTACCCTCATCACATGCATGGTTTCATCGATGATGGGTTGTGGTTGGTTTCTTGACAGTGGAGCCTCATTCCACATGACCGGTAATAAGAGTCTGTTCAGTACCTTGGAGTAGAAAGACCTCAAGATATTCATATCAATGGGTAATGATGAAAAGTATGGTGTTTCAGGTGTGGGCATGGTTTCTTTTCAGAGGGAGCATGGAGCTCGCATTACCTTGATAAATGTGAAGTATGTGCCAGCATTGAAGAAGAACTTGGTATTGATCGCGATGCTGGAAGACAAAGGCTATGATGTAGTCTTCAATAAAGGAAAGGTTTTCCTTAGACACATCACCACGAGACAAGTGAAGCAGATCAGTTCACGAGTCAAGAACCTATATTCTCTTGAGGTTCAAGATGCATGCAAAGCCTTGAGGAGCAAGGAAACTATTGGAAACTTGGTGGTTGAGAGGGAGAGTACATTACCTCTCAACATACAATGCTAGAAGAAGTCTCAAACAATTGTGGAGGAGCCACAATTGGTGAAGTAGCTTCAGGAGGTTGTGGAGCAGCCACAACTGGAGAAGCCGAGAGGAGACCGAGTGGAGGCATCCACTCATGCAGAGACCTCCAGTAGGGGGAAATTTCGAGCCAAGTGGGCAGAGGGATCACATGCATCCATACCTCTAGGTGGGAGGTGGGGCGATGTGGAGTGATAGTCCCAAGAAGGTTGGAATAGGGGTGGGATCATTGAGGTACCCAACCTCCTTGATTAGACCTTGCTACGGGAGCCTTGACGAGGAGTAGCAGGACTGGCTGAGTGGGTAGAGACAGATGTAGATGGGGTTGCAGAGGAAGCTTCAGCATCAGAGGATGTTTTTAGCCCAACAAGGAGGTCAGTTGGGACATCAGTTACTTACTTCTTAGTAACTGAGTTGCAGTGCATCAGTGGGAAACACGATGCAACATGATGAGAGGAGGTGCGGTGTGGATGCGGTACTAGGGGATAGGACCAGCAGCAGGACAGATGCAGTAGTAGGAATCAGTGTGATTGATGGAGTCAGAGATCAAAGTGACAGAGGCTAGAGTAGTCAGATATTGAAGAGCAGAGAGGTGTAGACTTTTCAGTCGACAGAGGCAATAACAGTCAGAGACTTTGATGACACAGGCATCATTGTGATTTAGGTTGGATATTTTTTTGTTTCTAGAGTTGCTGGAGCAACAACACTAGGGAGAAGTGTTGCATGCAGAACATTCCAAAGGTTCAAGATCGGGTTCGAGTTGAATGCCTTTCTTGTTGAGAGGGAGTGTTGAAAATAGCAACAAGAAATGCGTAAAATAGAAATACTATAAATAGCATTGCTATAAATAGCATCTCAGGTACCAGTGTTGGAAATAGCAACAAGGAATAATAAAATAGAAATTCTAAAAATAGCATTGCTATAAATATCATTTCGGGATACATTCCAATTTTAGTTAGTCCCTAAACTAAAATTGAGAATTAAAATTCAAATTTTATCTTAGAAGTTGTTTGTAAAATAATTAATTAATTCATCTTGAGTTAATTAGTTGTAGAAAATCAAACATGAAGTCTATGTGAAGACATGCAACAATTTCCCCTTTGATTGAGGAAGTTATCCCTTGATTAAGGAGATTAAGATGAGTTGTACTTTGAGTTATAATTAGTTAGCTCAGTTATCTGAGTTAAGTCCAGTTAGATTAGTTCCAACAGTTTTTGGAACTGATTGTGAGTTCAATTAGTTAATGCATGTATGCATGTATCTGCTGCACTTCAAATAACTGAATATTCTCTCATAAATAACTCATGCATGTCAGTTCAGTCAGAGACCCAGTTAAGATAAGATGATGGGACAGTGTACTATCAGTTGCAGGAATATTCCATTGAGGATATCTGTTGCATGCAGAAGGAATTGATTCCTTGGAGATTGCACGGTTACTTTTGAGTTTGATGAGTTGTGTGAGAGGTGAATTCACACAGGTGGCAGCCAGAGGACCCAGCAGAAACTGCACAAGGAAATAGGAGGCTTGGAGGACTGAGGGAAGGCATATGTTGTGTCTATTCAGTCTATGAGTAGCATTGTAGGATTGCACTAAGAGCTGGATAGCTTGTGAGCTAAAGCTTTGTCTAATCCGAACATATTTCCACTTGTATGATATTATATAGATCGACGTTTTTTAGCTGAGGTTTTCCCCAGAGTATTCTTCTGTGTTCATGTGTGTTTGCTTTCTCATTCTCTGTTATATGTGTTTTATTTGATCTTGCTCAAAATCGATTAAGCTTCCACAAATTTGTTTGTAGAATTAGATCAAGTATTTTGCTTTAGTATATTACATTATCTGTTGATCTATAGTGGGAAATTCTACAAAATGGGTGGCAGATGTGACAAATTTGCTGCAGATGTTCAGGCACTTTCGTAGCAAATAATATGTTTTCATAACTGAATTTGCTACTAATTTGGACAAAAGTTTTTTATTGGCTAAATGAAAATTATGAACAAGTGAGACCAACACACACGGAAGTTTGGATTTTAACTTTTATGATTGACCCTATATAATGACAAGATGACCAAATGACACTTTCTACGTGAAATTTTATTTTGAGAAAATTTAAAACCTTAGCTAAGATAACCAATTGACTCAAAAAGTAACTCCAATGGCTACCATGGATAACATATTCCTAATTTTTGCATGATATCTAGATGGGCTTATGTAGGGATGCCAAGGGAAGAGCTATGGATATCTTTCACCATTGATGTCCATGTATTAGGATGAAATATCCTTAAGGAAACATGGCATGAAGGAAGACCAGATGTGAACTGATGGATCACTCTATGATGAAAGGAATAATGACACGACCGACTCATGGGTGAAAGTAATGGATGGTATGTGCCCTACGAAGAAGTCCCAAAACATGAAGACTCTTGAATAAAGAGAATAAGTTCATGACATTGTAAGGAGGAGTTCTTCAAGAAACTGATTATCCAATCATCTCCACCTAAAGAGTTGTTGTATTTCCCTAATTAAGAGGAAGCCTGGAAACAAGTTTCTAACTTGGTAGAAACTTGGAAGAAAATTCTTAGGCCAAGAGGGAGCTTAGGTAAATTCCTTCCATAGGAATGAGTACATTCTTTCATTGGAATAGGTATGTCCTCCCTAAGTTGAGAGGGAGAGATAGACACATCATTCTTCTCTTCACTTGGGAAGACAAAATGGAGGATTAGGTAAACATCTAGCATCTGATGCTCTTTGAGGATGAGCTAGGGCATAAAAGATAAGAGTAGTTGTAGAGGACTTATATTCTTTGAGGACTCAGAATCCAAGATAAGAATAGTCCTGGTGGAAAATACTCTAAGAGAACCTATGTGGGGTATGTTTTGAGAGAGACAATGATGAGGGTGTCTATACATCATTGGTCTAGCCAACATTGTGCTTTGATCTTGTGTGAAGATAGAGCAGTTAGTCAAGGCCTTTCTATGTGACAATGTTGGATGATATGATGCTATAAATATGGGTTACCAATATGACTCTTCTTATGAGAATTCTTCAGATTGAGAATGTCCAAGTACCTTTTATGGATTATGAATACCTCCCTAGTTAAGAGGTAGTGTTGAAAAGTGTAACTAGGTTTGGTATTCATAACGACATATGTAGTTATGATTTTATGTAATTGATGTAAAAAAGAAAATAAAACTATTTGTAATGCTTGACTCATGGGTTTCATGGTGAAGGAATTTTATTTTAGTTAAGGCTCCCATTGTGAGCCTTTAGGGTTGGTCATCAAGTCATAGAGTCTAGGGAGTCATTGTTATGTATTGAAGACGTCTTACACATTGTAAAAAGTTTTTTTGATTATGTCAGTTACCCTCAAAGACCTTGTAACAATCTCACCTTCAAGTCGGCCTAAGGAGGATTCTAGAAAATGAATGTCCTCCTAGGCACCTATTCAAGTCATCTTATATTGATGATCGAAACACTATAAATAGGGCAGCTCGACTTCCATTTGAGAACAAAATTTTCGGTCAAGGTCTAGAGTAAGAAGCAAGTGCGAGAATCATACAAGAGAAGCCTCAATTGAAGTGAATAAGAAGGGATTAGAATTCAAGTTACTTTTGGATCCATTTTAGGACTACTATCTGTCACACGTTGAAGAGGAGAGGAATCATCTGCTACAAGAGAAGCTGAGAGTATCACTTTCATCGCTAGCAACTGAATTAGGGAAGAGGACAAGTCAAAAAGGAAGTTGAGTTGAAGTAAAAGGAGTCTCCATCTAAAGTGAAGGAAACAAGGGCACATCTAGGTAGTGACACTTCCCATGTGTTGCAATTAGGGCTTCTCAAATAGTTTGGGAATTGTAGGAAGCCTAAATCTAAAGGGTGGCTCAGAAGGAGAGAGAAGTTAGCAGTTTGATAATTGTTGACTCAAATAAAAAGAGGTTAAGAGGCCTTGTGACTTCGTCTTGGAGATGTAAATAGGTCAAGCGGCTTAGTATTGGTATTCATCAATTGAAGTCTCTATAAGAAGAAGATATTGTTTGAGTTTTCCTCTAAAGTGGGAGAGGTTTTGGCCCTTGCTATTCACCTATATTATGTGTCTCTTGTATCTTTATTGTTTATGCTTTGGTAGTTGTTTGATGAAGAATAACACTATAATAATCTAAGTAAAGAGAATATCGTAATCTAAAGAAGTAAAAATCATTCACAAGTAGTTATCATTCAAGAGAAATCACCTAATCCTACTGCCCTAGATTTCTCAACAGAAGGGAAAGAGAGAAAAGGAGACACGAAGATTGAGGGGGGAGAGAAGGTGAGAGAAGGAATGAGATAGGGAGGGACATAGTGATAGAGTTTGAGGGAAAATATAGAGAGAGTGATGGGGAGGAGAGAGAAAGGAAGGTGGGAGAGAGAGGAAGGAAGAGAGAGAGTACTTGAGAGAGAGAGAGAGAGAGATGGAGGAAGAGAGAGATTGAGTTGTAGGGGGAGAGAGAGAGGGAGGGAAGAATAAATACATAAGGGGAGAAAGGTTGAGAGAGAGAGAGAGAGAGAGAGGGTGACAAGGGAGAGATGGAGAGAGAGTGAGGGAGAGAGTAGAGAATGAAGGAAGATAGAAGAGGAGAGGGAGAGGAAGAGATAGATCTAGCCTAGATCTAGGGTTCAGATGGATCTAGGCTGGTTTTAAATCAATTTATATTTGCAAATTAGTTTATGTTAATAAAAACTAATTAAAATAATAAATCAATCAAAATTTCATATATGATTATGATTTCAAATATACATATATATATTTTTAATTTAACTAGCCTAGATCCATCTTAACTATGGATCTACCAAGAGCCGAGAGGGATCAAATCTCTTTTCACTCTAAAAGAGATTTGCATGCCAAGAGATTTGATCCTCTAGACACTTGGTAGATCCGAAGTATATGGATCTAGGTTGGTTCAATTCCCCCCCTTTAAATAGGCTACATTCAACATGAATACCATGGGTCATTTTTTTTTTTATACTTTTTTAGGGTTATTTTTTCTTTATTTTGATGAGGTTAAAATGTTTAGGTTACATTACATTAATTTTTTAATTTAATTTAGAATGTTTGTGCGGCTATATTTTATCTTGAATCTATTGTTCCTAAGTCGGTGTCCATTTTTTATGGTATTTTACTATTCTAAATGGGAAGGTATGGTACAATTTGATCTTTGCTCGAATGACTACTCGCTCGATGGGAATGGTTGTTTCTGTGATTGGCTAAAATAGATTTTGAAAGTTTTCTTCATGTCATCGTTTTTGGTCTTACATTGTTCTAGTGTGTTTCTATATGGGAAGTGGCTCGAGGAGGTGGTCGGTATCTCTTCCCCTTGGTGGAGACAAACGCTCCTTGGTTTATTTATGTTTCGTGCGATGTCTGAGCCCAAGGTGCTGGTAATTGGAGAAAAACCCCACTTGTGTTTGGCCGTCCTGACTTGCTATGATCGTACATGGCCTGGGCCTAATGTCATTTGCTTCCTACTCTTGTCATTTGTATATCTGCAAGTCTAATTAATTTCGGGGACTACTCAACCTATGCGCCACTAGTTTCTATTCGATTAGGGGTTTGGTTGGTTTGGGTGGAAGAGTATATTGCGATGAAGAGGAGGCTGAAGGAAATGGCTCATCCATCTCCGGGTGCAAGTCCATCGGGCACTAGGGGTCGGGGGCGCAGTAGAAACGTTAGGTCCCGGGGCAAACAAGGAGCCTCCTCGTTGCAGCCGCTAAGGCGGAGTGGTAAAAAATTAGACACCCAACATATCAGTGCAGTGGCTCAAGCATATACCACAGGAACTCCTAAGAAAGTGAGACATATGATTGTGGCTTGGGAGGTCGACCTCAACCAGCGGGATGAATAGTAAGTGTAGATGGAGGATTGGCATTTGCTAGTCCCCGACCCAGGTCATACTCGTGGAAGGATCACTCTGTGTAAGCAGACAATGCATCTTTATTAGTTGATGAAGAGCATAGTAGCTCGAGCTATTATGAACTCTACAAGCTCCATTAAATCTGATATTTGGTTCCAACAAATTCAGAAAGAATTCCAACTTGTCCAATTTCAAATTAAGCAGTAGAATGTCCATCTTGGTCATATTGAGAAGCACATTCTGTGCCTTCCTCAATCAGAATTACCAAGTTCTAGCGCTAAGGACCCAACTCCAGTGGAGTTCTCTTATGACTAGTAACAAGAAATTTCCTTTTTGTTAATTTTGATGATGTATATGTCGATTAGTAGTACTTATGTTAGCATATTAAGGGTGAAATGGTTTATAGACATTTAGGCCTATAAGGTCGAGTATGACAGACTTAAGAACCTCATATTTTGGATGGATTATAATGTGTTCCGATGAACAAAAAACCTGATTTCCCACTAGGCAGGTTTAGGCCACAGAATGTCTTTCATGGATGTAACCTGCTTTTGCAAATGACTGAATGAAAGGACCTACTAAGCTTACAATTTTCTACTAATAGGGTCTTGACTCCATTTTTATTCCTTTTGTTATTATTTTTTAACTATGCTCTTTTGTTCTGATTGATTTCTCTTATTATATATATATTTCGAACCTTAATCTATTTTTTTATTTTATATAATTTATCTGGATCTTAATAATTAATGTTACAAATTAAATAACATTCATAAACTAGTCATTTATTATGGTTGTTTTTTCTAATTTAGCTCTATGTTTGAGGTTTGACTATGAATGTTTTGATTATGTTTATTCTTTATTTATTTTGAACCTTTTCCTATTTCTTGATTTTATTTATTATAACTGGATCCTAATAATTAATGTTATAAATTAAATGATATTATTCATAAACTAGCCATTTATTATAGTCGTTTTATGAACTAAGGGTACCTACATCTGTCTTTATTTAAGCTAATGCCATGATTTGCTTCTTCATCTTGTCTTGATGATGAACCACACTGGATGGTTCGAAATGCATAGACAAAAATTCTCTGATGTGATTTCTACCAAAATAATATTTTCTTAATTGGCTATGGATCACAAAAGCTCAAATTCAGAAAATACCTAAAATAAGTTTCATAATAATATTTATAGTTACAAAATTAATTTAAAATGTTCTACTACTTCAATTTAATTTATTTATAATATATATATTTTAAAATTTTATTAACAAAACAAATTCATCCACCTATATAACCTAAAAAATATGTTAAAAATAAC
The DNA here is from genome assembly GCA_031772625.1 of Pinus tabuliformis. Classification (NCBI taxonomy): domain Eukaryota; kingdom Viridiplantae; phylum Streptophyta; class Pinopsida; order Pinales; family Pinaceae; genus Pinus; species Pinus tabuliformis. The sequence goes on from CM062804.1 coordinate 1,259,386,127, forward strand.
TATATACGGAATTTTACATAGTAGTAGTATTCTTTTTATCCTAGTTCTGATGGGCGGTCCAATTTTGGTCAAAAGAATCTGCATTTTGAGGAGTGGAGTGTGCGATACTGCGAAGCTATATTTACCATTGTTGGCATGAGGGGGCTTGGATGTAGGTTCAGAGTTAGCTGCGCTAACCAACAATACCTTACACTACCGACTGTTTAGGCAACAACCCGCGTAGTGCAGGCTACAATCACACCCGAGGCAATATTTCGGGATGCTAGAACTAGGTTTCTGCATCCAAAGGACTATGTGATCTATTTTTGTCAAACTTAGGGCTTTATCCCGACCTTTGCGAACCCTAACCCTTAAAACTTGGAAATTACAACAACTAACAGTTAACAAATCTATACCCTTCACCGATTGTGCTAAACATTCATAACATCATATAATAGGCAGATCTACTTATTCACACATCTATTAAGTTCTTTTCCAGATTAATTGCATTCAATAGATCAACAACATAGTAAATTCATAGATAAACAATAACACATAGATACACAGATAATTATTCAAATCCAACCTTTATTATGCTTATATCTTCAATTAGAGTCCTCTCCAACCCTGCGCACACAGCTGCACGGGCCCGTGCACTCAGCTGCGGACTTACCGAGGTCTCCACGCACACAGCTGCGGGATCCTTCGCCTTCGCCTAAGTACAGAAAATAGACCTAAATCTTTCACTTATATCTCTTACTTAGATAATCTATGTTTATGAATCTGCTATGCCTCCATTTTATATCCTTCTTCATTACAACACCATGGTCCGTGAACCATGGGCGGGTCACAAAACAACTTGACTCTTAACAAACTAAACAACTTTGACCTTCCTAAATCCCCTTTGACTCCTATTGACCTGCGCTACTCTTGCTCCACTCCTCAAAATGCGGAGACTTTACAATATTAACAAAAATTCGCAAAATTTGACCCCAGGGGACCCCATCCCAGTAGGCCCCCAACAAAAAGTCGTGACTCATCTTGAGTCACCCTACTAGTGTTGCCTCAGTCTTTTCCTATAAACTTTTGAACTTTGTCTTCGATGCTTGAATATTTGTTGTTCCTTGCGTAGTGGCCTGACGAACTTCTTCGACCAGTTTCTCTGTGGTTGGACCTTCGATTGCAAGGCCCATGGTTCACTGTGTCTGTTGCATAGCCTTCAACTTGCTCTGAACTGTCTGGGATAGTTGCCTTGCCTCATCGGCCCAAGGATGGATCCTTGAGGAAATGATGGAGGCCTTCCAACGTAGCTCATCAATCTGGGTCTAGATGAACTTTCCCTCCAGTAGTCTGGCGAACCTTTGCACATGTGCTAAGGTCCACATTGTTGCCTTGATCTCATCAAACTATAGTTGTTTTTCGCAGATGTCTGCTTCAATTTTCTGCAAGTGTGGATCCTCCTATAGCGAGGTATACATCTCCATCGTTTTCTCAAACAATTGGCTGCAGCTTCCATAGTTTTCATATCTTCTTTAATAGCAGCCTCGCACTTCTCTCTGACTTCCGGAGGAGTGGTTGGTTGCAGCTTAAGTTGAAGTTCTGATATCTGTAGCTGCATCTAAAAGAGGACCTTTCCAATTTCCTTCTTAGATTCTTTTACCGCAACAACTAACTTCTTGGTTTTCTCTGTGGAGGCCACTTCTACTGGAATTTGGAGCTTGGGAAGCTCACTGTAGACCTGTGTTATCGTTGCTTCCAACTTTTGACTGTGCACAATGACCTCTTCTCGTTCTTTGAGCGTCTGCACCTTTTCCTCGAACATTTTTTGGTTGTTAGTCTTGACTTCACTTATAACCAGTAATGCCCATTGTTCCCGGACATTGAGATCATATGATACTCCTTGATGCAGCTCATGGAATGACTGAATGGGGAGAATCGCAATGTTAAGGCTCAAATTCCTCATATGCAATAGGCATGCCCTATCCTCTGAAGTCTCAACGTGCAACGATCCATCTGGTAATTGCACTGCGGGGAGGTCTGTGGTGATCTCTGTTGTTGAGGCTATCATGCTCGCTTGTCCCACTCTCGCCTGGATCACCCCTATCTGGACCTGCAATTCCTTAAGGCCCTACTATAATTTGTCCAATGCCTGATGGTACTAGTCCTCCATGTGTCCCCAAGTAGTTTCTGTGGCATTGTGGACCACATCACTGATCTCATAAAGGTCCCCCTCCATGAGGAGCAATGGTGTCATGCTCACAGACTTGTCGGACTTCTACTTCTTGTGATGTCTTGTGGAACTTTGCTTTTGCCTCTTTCTGACCCTAAAGGGGGAATCCAAGTCTGTGCCCCCTTCGTCTTCACCCTAAGTCACAACCTCCACATCTGTGTGCTTCATTTTAGGTTCTTCGAGGTCAATAGTGACTTGCGAAGTTGCTACAACTTTCTCCCTTGGCACTTCCTTCTCGTGGGCATACACCTCTTCTTTTGACGCTTCTTTCTCCTTTGTAGAGGCCACTTTCTGTTGCGTGGCCTTTTGTTTCTACATGGCATTTTATTTTTCATAATCCTTCTGTGCTTTTCTCTCTTTATCTTTTTGGGTCGTTGTCACAACTACTAATTTTCCTGTTTCGCCCTCTACGGCCTTGCTTGTTTTTGCACCTTCCTCTGATGGGGTGAGACACTCACCCAACCATTTGGTGATGACCCCAAAAATGTCTTCCTCTACGACCAAATATGGAAACTTATGCCATGTTCCTGTGTCATCCTTCTTTACGTGTATAGACAGATTGTGGAAATTTGCCGCAAATTATGCAATATTGCTATACTACGCATGTAAATTTGGTGACAAACGCGGTGGTTGGTTGATCACCATCGCAAATCAGACTCAAACAAGACCTAAAAGATATTTGTTTCCATGACACGTTGAGGATCCTTCATTGCCCATAGTGAGGCGAATTTCGCAGCCTTACATAAGTTTGGATCATGTGTCAGGAAGTGGCTCTCCTCAAGCGTCCTCCATGCTGTCAGCACAATCAACAGAAGTAACCATGTGTAGTGGAATGCCTTTCCATCCTACTGGGCTTCGTGAAATCCTCTAGGAACTCATGACAGAGATACTTGACCCAATTATATTGGACTCCTTTACTGAATTGCGCGGCCTAAAATACGATTGGTGATGACACTTCATCATCACGACACTTCCTCATTATCTTTCCAGCCAATATTTGTGCAGAAAATTGCATAGTGCCATTCAATATGGAGTTAATCGCATAGCCGCGCGACTTCTTCACCAACCCGGAGTTGCTCTTCATCTGGTCTTCCAGTTTCTTCTCCTTCGATTTCCCCATAAACACATTTGCGGGGTTCATGCCCTGATAAGGTAGTAAGGTTATTCAGTGGGCCAACATGTTGGGCCCTCCCAACCAAATGCACCCATCGTGAACCAGCATCAATAATTGACGTACACACATAGTCTTAAGGATATTGTGGCTAAAATGTGGCACCCACGACATCTTAAGCAACCTCACACGCTCAATTTGAGCTGCCCACTTCATTAGCTCAAGTCATGTAACATCCGACTCCTCATAGTAGACTTTATTCAGATATTTTCTTTGTTCCAACTGTGAGAACTTCGCGTGATCACCTAGATCCCAATCCTCAATCTTCAAAAATGGTATCCGGGCCAATAAATTGTCCTCAAAAGGTACGTCCTCTAGTAGCAATGGTGTGGATACCTGGAATTTCACCGAATTTGGGTCCTTAGTAACTTTGGTTGTGGATTTCCTAGGGGGTACATAAGGTGGTCGCCGAGTAATCAGTACTTCTTCCTTTGCATCAGTATCTTAAACCCCCATATTCAATTCTTCCTCATCCAAGTCTACGGGTTTCTTCGGTTGCTTGCTCTTATCCATTTGAACCTTCTCTCTGATCTCCATTGGATTTTTGCGTGGTGATTTCCGCACTAGCAGTTTCTGTGGTTTATTTTGCTTCTTCTCTCCTGCTGCGGAGGCAGTGGGTTCAGGCTTCGGTGACCTAAGCGTTGTGGTAGGGACTGGTGGTGTTGCAGTAATTCTCTCCCAGAATATTTATTTTTTCCACTCAGGTAAATCTGCCTCCCACCCAAGTCCTTGCTACGAAAACTTCTCTCGTGTCTCTCTCCAATCCCCTCTAGACATGTAACAATCATCTTGGTGCAAACTAAAGTGCAAAAGCTCAAGGAAATTTCTCTGGAAGAAAAGTGTTCGAATGTGGAGCAAGATACTATATTTATAGGCCATTTTGAATTCAAATCCATCCATTCCCTCTAGATCTTTGTCATTAATGCTCTTTTGGGGGCAGATTTCCAAATATACGTTGCTTAAATGCTCTCCCCCTGCTCCTTTTAATGGAAAAATAACCATCCAATCATCAATGGTGCTTCCAATGGTCACTTTTTTGCCAGGATGCTCTGGACCCACCATGCTATCATATCTCCTTTGCCGCAACTCCCTTCTGCACCTTTCTCCCAATCATCATACAAGCCCTTCGCTTCGCCAAACTATCCTTTTGGCAGTGTAGTTTATAGTCCCGCACTTCCTTGCAACTGCTTGAAGTACTAAGCTTGTCCTGCCTTCATATAGTCATTACGCAGTGGTGGGATCACCTGTATAAAGCATCAACTGGCTCCCTTTGATTTTTCCTATAACCAACTCCTCGTTCAGCTTTGCGATCTGAACTGCACCTCCATCTGTACTCTTCTTGAAAATGTATGGCCCCAGCCAATGAGTCTGAAATTTTCTTGGAAAATTCGTAAACTTGCTATCATATAGGAGCACCTAATCTCCAATTTTAAAGGTGTGGTTGTTAATGTGGCTGTCATGCCACACCTTTTATCGAGCCTTCTGAACCTGCTGATGAAATCCTTCCAAGAAGTGATCTTCTTCTAACTCAAGTATCTGTCTGAGGTGTTATTCCATGATATCCCGATCTGCCATCTCTATGATTTAGCAATCCTCAAACTGGGCATGATATACTCCATTGGCATCACTGCCTCTTGTCCATAAAGTAGCCTAAATGGTGCATGTCCAGTCAATTTCTTACAGGTAGTTTTATATGCCCAAATAATAGTTGGTATTGGCACATCCCAATCATTCCTATTTTCATTAGAAATATTCATCAAAGCACTTTCCAGGATTTTATTAAAGGCTTCCACTATATCGTTTTCTTGAGGATGATACAGTGTGCTTTTCTAATGATACATATGGAATTATTCAAGCAGAGCAACAATTGTTTCATTCAGGAAGTGTGAACCCCTATCACTCATCAAAATCTTAGGACAACCAAATCGAGACAAAATGTATTCAAATATGAACTTCACAGTTGTAGTCGTGCTGTAATCCTTTACAGGTTGCACCTTAGCCCACCTGGTCAAGTATTCGGTCACCGTAATGATGTATCGTGCTCCTGTCTTCTTTCCTGGTGGTTGAATTGGTCCCACAAAGTCTATTGCCCATTTATCAAATGCCTGTAATGAAACTTGCGGGTTTAGAGGAAATTCATCCCTTCGCGATGGCCTCCCCATCCTCTAACAGAAATCGCATGCCCTACAATATTTCTTGGAATCCCTGTGCATTGTGGGCCACCATAGTCCAACTCGTAGGATCTTCTGTGCAGTCTCTCTTCTAGCATAATATCCTCCAACAACTCTTCCATGTGCTTCAGTGAGGATACTTTGTCTTTCATAATCCAGTATATACCTACGCAAAAATTTAATCGATCCCATTTTATACAAATGCCCTGCAATGACAGAAAAATCCGCAATCCTGACCTCCAATTCTTTCTTTTGTTGCATTGTATACCCTTCAGGAGCTATACCTGTAGACGAGAATTGGATTATATCTTCAAAGTGTTCGTCTCCAACACACACAACAAAGAGCTACACATTAGGCAGTCCTTCATCAATACTTGTAGGTTCTTCGCCATTCTCAATTCATGAAAGGTGATCTGGTCCAGCATTTAATCTCCCTGGCTTCACAACTATTTCAGAGTCATATTCCTGAAATGAAAGTAACCATCTACAAATTCCCCCACCAACATAGGCTTGTTGACTAGGTACTTGAAAGTGGAATGATCTGTGTACATTTTGAATTGCGCACCCAACGAATAATGCCTGAGCTTTTGGAGCGCATATAACATTTCCAATCCTTAGTGCTCCCTGGTTTAATAATTATTTTCTTCCTTATATAACTTCTTACTTGCAAATGTAATCGGATGGTCAATATGTCCTGCACCTAGTTCGGTGACACAGCTCCTAATTCTATGTAGGACGCATCTATGTTATGAAACCAGCTCACAAAAAGATAGAAAAGATAGATCAAGGACTTCAAAATCAGCCTCTTTGAGGGGTAAACCTCCTTTACATTATACAAATGAACAATTCTTGGATGATACAAATGACACAACCTCCTTTCTATATATAGGAGTCTAAGGGGTCACAATATAATCGGAGCCGACATAACAATAATAATGTAAGGACACAACAATAATAATAGTGGGCTTCTATGGGGACTACATGGTCACATCAATACAATAAGGGGGTTGCACTAATAACAATAAGGGCTACACTAGTAGTATACGGACCTAACATGCCCCTCTCCTTCAAAAAATGTTGTCCTCAACGCTTGAGTAGTTCTAGATGCTTCTGTATAAAATTCTTGTCCTCCCATGTGGAATCTTCAGTGGGTAGGTTATTCCACTTTTTGAAATTGTTCGATTTCGTAGTTGTCGGGTTCTTGTTTCCATGACTGCTTTAGGTTCCAATATTATTTATCCTTCCTCGTCAAGTTCCACAATATTGTTTGAACTAGGATCTTTTCATCTATAACCTTCTTTAAGCATGAAACATGGAGAACTGGTTGCACTCGGGAAGATGTAGGAAGCTCCAATTTGTATGTCATAGTACCAATATTTTGCAACACCTTGTAAGGACCATAGTACTTTGGTGATAATTTATTATCCTTCTTAGCTTTCTTGAGGGACATTTGTTTGTATGGTTGTAATCGTAAAAATACCCAGTCGCCTACATAAAAATTCTTTCGTTGTGATGTTGATGTGCCTGTTGTCTCATTCAATTCTGTGCCAAAGTGAGGTTCTCCTTGAAGAGTTGGAGAACTTGTTGTTGATTCTTGACATGAACTTCCACTACTTAAACCTTAGAATGATTGTCCAAGACTTTTTGGAGTTCAGGAGAAATGGATGATTTCAATGTTTGAACCTCTAGCGAACATAATTGTGAAATTACACCCAATTGTTCTTTCTTTAAAAGATTTGTTATTCCATCAGAGATGATTATATTTCTTGGTTTCCCTGTGATACCCCTTAATTCAACTTCCTTTACATCCCAAAAAAAATTCAAGAAAAGTTCCTAAAAATTGAAAGCTATCGTCCCTAAAGACTGTAACCACTGGACTCCTAGTACAACATCAACACCACCCATTGGAACGGAAAGCATTGGACTATTCAAGACATATTCTCCCATGGATAGCTTGATATTATGGCACTTTCCAGAAAAATTTATGGTTCCTCCATTTGCAACCATTACTTGACACTCTGGTGCTAGATATAGGAAGAAATTCAATTCCTTGGCTATCATACAATGAATAAAATTATGGGTACTACCCGAATCAATCAACACTATTACCTTTTTCTTCTTGATATGTCCTTCTATCTCGAGAGCTTGAGGAGTGGTAATTCCTATCAATCCATTGCAAGATATGGTCAGATTCATTTCTTATTTCTTTGGGATTGGTTCTTGGTGTATATCCTCTTATTTTGACGTTTCTTGTTCCTTTTGTTCCTCCTCTTCACCATCTATGTAAATGTTGATGGTGCTGGACCCGCCAACATGTCAAGGGGATCTCCCTGGTAAGAAGTCCCAATTAGACCTTAGACCATTTGGTGTAGGAGTCTCACCAGTGGGTCGTAAGGTAATGCCTTGACTGCGATGTCGCACAGAGGCAAGTAAGATAACTATGTTAGTAGCAAGGGTGTGACTGATGCAGAGAGTCAAGGAATGTGTACGAGAGGTTCCAACACTTCGAAGGTAGAGGAAAGTGAAGGTGAGTTCGGGGTTGAAAGGGATCAGTCCCGACTTGGCTAGGAACACTCCACACAAAGGACATGCACAACTTTCGACAGAGCAGTCCAATCGGATGTGGCAGTCACAACATACAAGGTAAGATAACATGAACAACACATACATATCAGTCTTAGAAGAGTGTGGAGGATGATATAACAAGGTTCATGAGAAAGGTATTCCCGATCTTTGACAGAGCAGTTGACATGGACGTTGACAACATTAACAACATATGCAACACATTAACAACAAGATTCATATAATTGCATGTGAATCAGTTCATATGCAAGTATGTAAGTTGAACAAGATATATCATTAAGGCAACTGGAGCAGCCCAACTACAATAACAAAATATACATGAAGATGTGTTGGCTCTTACTATTAAAGAAGTGTAAGTCACAATCATACAATACACCATGTAAACCTGCTAGCCCCAACAGTGGAATGTTACAAACACATTGCCTGCTCCTCCAAAGAGATGTACTAGCTTCATGCAGTGGAGATGACAAGGTGCGTTACAATACTGTCCAAGCCTTCTTCAAGATAGTCTTAGTAGAATCTTGGCTGACCAAAAGACCTTACAATGAGTTATGAGGGACTATTTATAGCAAAGGGTGGGGTGACCCTTGGCATTCCCCTTTGTGATAGTTCAACTACCTTCATGACTCTTCACCTACTCTATGATTGTTACATCCAACCATTGAAACTTGACTTACACTTGACATGAATCAACATTACAACACACATGTACTCTTGCGAGACACCATGGCTTGACGAAGCCTTGCAAGACATCACTGACACTCGGTCCGCTGTGATGAGACCAACTCTTTGACATGCTTGTGATGGTGAAGGTGGTGAGCTGATGCCAAGCTTGGTCGTACGTGATGGTGTGCATGCACCTCATGGTGACATCTTGCTGAAGCAAACTCTTGCTTCCATTGTAGCCAATGCATTGGTTCGGTCCCTTCATCAAAATCATCTGTAACATGCGCATGGTGTTCTTAGGTGTGGCTGAATTGGCAACACACTGATGCATGGTGTCCATGTTGATATTCAAGTGTGTACTGGTGGTCATGCACCTCAACTTGTCAAATTACATGTTCAAATCCAATTGGACTTGCTTCTTGTCTTTGCCTTGGTGAGTGTGTTAAATGGGTTGGATTGCATGCGTGCACTCAACGACATGCATGTTTCCTAATCCCTTGCAGGCGATCAACAACACTGCTCATGATGTCTTCTCTGTGTCAGCTGCTGGGATGGATCCTTAACATGTATGGGTGCAGTTTCATCCATGAGTGCATGTTGCGCCCACTGCTATTCATGTTCCTGCTGCAACTCATTCGTCGGTCTATGTAGCTTCATGTTCTTCCCGAGTTGCTGCCTCAGGACATGCAACTCCTTCTTTGTTCCATGTTATGCTTTCACGCGATCTTCCTGTTGCATCGTTACTTCATAGCCGGAGTCTCCAAAGTTGCTTTCATCATCAATGGATCTGCTTGACCTTGCAACCTTGTTCCGCCTCTGTGTTGTCAACAACCCTCCTCTTGCATTCGTTGCATTTGGTATGCTATCTTCAACTGATGTTCATGATGCTGCTATTGTCATATCTTGATGTCCTTGTCTACAAACAACTTGATGTCTTCGTGGGTAGGAAAGTCCATGGAAATTTGATCAACTACATCCCCAGGCTTGCTCTAAATGGTGTCTTCATCTCTGATCTCCTAGAAACCATTGTACATGTACTACTAAGAGGTAGATGAACTCTGCGATACCTGGAGACATGGAAACACTCATGGCAAGCAATATTTTAGCTGAAAACCAAAATGAACATGAGAACTAACTTGCAACATACCCAGGTGAATGATCATGAAGGTTGCGCAACTTTTGCTGGGAGGTCAGGAGACCAACTACCAAGAATACACAAGGCATAGTCCGGGCTACTGGGAGACTAACTGACTGCTCGTGCTGCGCAATGCACAGTCTAGTCTAGCTGTTGATTGCTGGAATTGTGCAATGCGCAATTCCAGTTGGGAAGGACTGCTAGCCCTGGGACAGATTTACGCAATTTCTTGGGCCAAGCAGCCACTGTCCTCCAAAAATGCGCAAAGTAGTCCTGGAGGCGAGTGCTAGGTAGGAATGCACAAATCTAGAGAGGAAGGTGAACCTTCCTTTCCCAGATTGCACAATGCAGCCTTGGTGAAGGTAGAGCCCAGGCCAAGGTTTGGCCGACTTGCCGACGAGTAACTGAGAGCAAGTAAGTCATTGAATGCATGGTGCTGGTGTCCCAAATTTCTCTATTTTTACCGTATTCCCATAAGTCTTAACCTGTGTTTTATCTCTATTTAACCCTCTCATTCCTGCACTAGTCCAAGATAATCATTTATTCCTACATATACTTTGTATTTCATAATTAAGATTTATTAAGTGCTTTATTAATTACTTTTCATAGATTTCATACCTTTTAGTATCTCTTGTAACCTACGTTTAACTTTCCTAAGAGTAATTGAAGAACTAAGTGCTAATCATTATTTAGTGTGATCAGTGTAGGCAGATTCCTGCACCACCAACGTGTTGCTCCATGATCTCCGTGATATTCCACGTGGGCATTTTGATCCACGACTCCTAGTTCGGTTGTGGACTATCTGAGGATGGACACTGGCGACATATAGTCTGGGATGCTTGCCAACAAAGTTCGTGACTTATTATAGCCATCAACCGATTTTTCAATGTTGTTTGTTAGTTCGTTTGGCTGAAAGGCTTGAATAGGAAATGACTGTAATTAGCAGAATATGGCTAAGGCTGAGAGACTGTATATAATGTAGACTATAGGTAGATCCAAGCTAGCAATATTTGAGTTGTAATTTTTTTTACTTTGTATTGCCCTCGGTTCTGGGCTAGACTCGCATTATCATGTATATTTGCTGATTAAGTTAATACAGGGAACACGCCATGTTTTTTTCATGCTGTGTTTAATTTCTATTTCATGCATGATTAAGTGCTGAATCGTTTCGTTTCCTAAATGGGAAATGAGCTGGTTGGCTAGGGCCTAGCCAACCCAACTCGTTTACCCTTGTGCTTTCACCATTTAAAAAGTTTGTGTGAACATTTATTAATTTTCAGTTGCGTGGCTTTGATTGCTCTTATGTTTATTTCAGAGTTCTGAGATTAATTCATTTTATAGTCAAGCGTGAACGGATCTGTAGTTTGGAAGTTTAATTAAGTTTATTTCTTTCTTGCAATTTCTTTCCTGCAAATTACTTTCTTGCAATTTCCTTCCTGCAATTTTTGCCTTAGTTTGCTTCCACTCGGGTCGTGCAGGAAGATTCTTCCTGTACCAGTGCATGTAGTTTCCTGCACTCCGGTTTTACTTTACAACAAGTGTTACATTCCTTTCCTACTTATAATTTCATTTATTCCTGCAAGAAAACGTATTTTCAATTCAAGTAATCATTCTCAATGTTAATAATTACACTTCTAAAGGATATTTACATGAATTAAGAAAGAACGTTATTACAAACACTATACTTTATACTTGCAGTTTATGACTTAAGAACAAGGAAGATAAATGTTATCAGTGAATTGGCGAAAGTTAGTTGATGCCTGCAAATTACTTTGACTGTTGCTTGATTATTTCAAATTTTGTTTTCTTTATGAAATTTACTTTCATTGCAAAGTCTAGTTAATTGAAGCATTCTTTTTCACATGTAATTTATCTCAGAATGTAGCCTGCAATTGCAATTCTTTTCAACACGTCTTTTAATCCTTTCGAAAGTAAATTGGAAACTTTGGTGAAGGAAGCTCTGTCTCATTGCAAGAGCTGGTCTCTTTTCATAGGAACAGAGTTCTCTAAGCCTTGAGGCTTAGAGCACCTCCATAAAGACATAAGTCTTCAGTGAAGAAGGTAAAATATACTTTTTCACATAAGTACTGTACCCAAACTAGTGCAAGAAGATTGCAATAGTACAAGAACAGGTTGCTTGGTGTAGAAGGAATATCAATTGGGAAACAGATCTTGCAAGGGCCCATGTGTTAAACTATTAGCCATCTATACTGAAGATAAACATAGTATTTCATTTCAGCATTTAATATTTCTTCCAGTTGTGTGAAAGTTCCTTTACTTGATTTCCTCGCAAATTATTCTTTTACATTTTAGCACTAGAATTGCTTTGGTGTCAATTGTCTTTAAGATTGTTTTCTGTCTGATTCTACAACATTTTTATTTAAGAAGTAGGATCAGTAATAGGAAAAGTTCATACCACTTCTGGCATTGCCTGTGCTTCATCTCTAAGTTTATGAAACCCATGGGTTGACAATTAAGTGTTGAGGAGTTTGATTAAGTGCAATTCTTTCACCTAACATTTTGGCGTCATTGTCGGGGAGGCGATTTGAATTGGTAACAATTTTTCGTTTTTTTGCAATAGGGGTAAGTCTGCTATTATTGTTTTCCACAATGTACTTCTATTTTCTTAAAGGAATTTATAGGTGTCCAGTTATTTTTAAGTTGCAACATTTTTTATTGAAGTTTTATTTTGTCATTTTTTGAAATGAATGCCTAAAAGAGGTAGGGGTCCGAAGCCCACTAGGGGCCAAAGAAATACTGATAAATCTGAAATCAAATCTCATATTGGGCGTGTAGGTAGAAAATCCAAACAAACTTATACTCATCACGCAGGAACAATCCAATTGGGCTCTGGCAGCAGTGGTCCAGGTGTGACACAGCCCATAAAGGGGAAGAAGGGGACTATTAGAACCCATAGTCATCCTTCTCAACCTATTGAGAGAGGTTCGTGTGGAAGAACAACAACGGAAGATCAGGAAGATCATGCAGAAGGAACTGGTGAAAATCAGGCAAATGATGAACAATCCATTTTTGGATTCCCAATTTTGGATCCTCATACACAAGTACAAATGAAAAAAATTTCACCATCAATTCTTCCTCATTTCTACAATACGATACATGAAGATCTAGACTCTTTCCTATTTGAGTTTGATATTTTGTGTAGAAGTTATGATTATTCATCTGATGCCCAGAAGTTAAGGCTGTTTCTTGCAACTCTCAAGGATGCAGCACTCCACTGGTTCATGGGACTAGGAGGAAACACTATATCTTCTTGGGAAGAAATGAAGAGAGTGTTCTTATCAAAATATCAGGAATATTGTAAGACTAGAGATATTCAAGATGAAATATTTACTATTGTGCAAAATGATGATGAGACTCTAGAGGACTACTTGGAGAGATTCTTGTACATCCTCCAAAGGTCAAAGCACAAATTTGATCTAAGTACCATTAGAACCTTGTTCTTATGGGGGCTTACTGATGATGTTAGGAATAATTTAAATCTGTTAGGACAAGGGGATATTGCTCAAAAATATTTTGATCAAATCTGTGACTTGTGTAGGAAATTCTCGAGGAACCAATATAGATCCGGTAAAGGAATGCAGAATAGAAATAAGAAAACCGAATCTACTGATGCTATGATTATTGGATTAGAAAACAAAATGGACAATATGAAAATTGAAATAATGAATATTTTTAGTAAACAAATAGATTCTTTAAAGTTTCAACAAAAACTTGTAGAGGAACAAGAGTCATTGTCCATTTTTTGTCCAAAATGTAGAAGAAAACATCTTTTAAGAGAATTTCCTCTCGATATTAAAGAAACTAATAAATGTTCAATTTGTACAGAGAACCATGCGATGGAAAAATGTCCCTCCATACCTGGGTTGAAAGCTATACTTGAAGGAGGACAACCTAAAGATAAATCACTGCATGCTATTGGAGCACGAAGATACTGGCCTCACGTAAGTGCAGGTATGGATCCTGAACCTACACCGTATTTTTTTGGTTATAATGCACATTCATATTCCTATCCTAACAATAGTCACTCTCAACATTGGCAACATGGGAACCAATATCATTATGGACAACCCTCCCAATCTTGGCAACAAGGATGGAGAGGGCCAAACCATTCATATCATTCACACCATTCCTATCCTGCACCTATGCAGTCATACCCTCCTACATATGCACCTTACCCAATGCCACAACCATCATTACCTCAGCTGAGTCAGCCAATTCCACCATTGCCTTTACCTCCACCGTTTCGACCTTCTCAGCTGCCTGCCCAACCTTTACCCAACCCCAATAACAAAGCGATACAGATGATCCATTCTATGAACCTACTTTCCTCATCCAGATATCAGTCCATGCTAGTTGGAGTCAATGACCTCCAATTGAGATCAGGGAAGATAGTAACCTCGGAAAATCAAAAGCAGCCTATGGTGATTATCAACGAGAAAGGTGAGGAGGAAACTCCTAACCATTCTGAAAAAGATGACACCATCTAGCCTATCCCCGTACCTTCTGATCCTTTTCCATCTTCTTCCAACTGACCTCCCTATCCAAAGAGGTTAGTTGTGTAGAAGAAGGACCCCAATCCTGAGACTAGCCTGGCTTCTGAGCTTAAGAACCTTTTCGTAAAGGTACCTATGTTCCAAGCTATGAAAGAGATCCCCATATGCACAAAAATAATTAGGGAACTCTATCTCAAGAAGCCAGGAAGGAGAAGATTAGAACCTCAAACCATTCAATTTTTTGGTAGAGTAGTAGAGTTAATGATGGGGTGTATGCACATGGAGAAATATACCGACCCTGGAAACCCTGTTTTCTTTGTTCAGGTAGGTTATGTCGTTGTCTCCAATGTACTTGTAGACCTAGGGGCAACCATTAATGTTATGACCAATCAAACCATGGATCAACTTGGATTGGTTCATATTTGTCCTACTCTTGTTGTGCTTGAACTAGCAGACAGATCTAAAATCAAGCCAGAAGGGGTGTTGGATGATGTGGTCATTTCTCTAGACTCTTGGGAATATCCTGTAGACTTCATTGTGCTTCAGACAAAGAACCCTGTGGGAGGACATCCCTTGATCTTAGGATGACCATGGCTTGCTACGGCTGATGCTTATATCAGATGTCATTCTGGTGACATGTATATTTCCCATGGAGATTCTAGGAAGAAGGTCACCTTCTATCCACCCGGTAGATCCATTCAGGAGCTCCGAGACACTTTAACTATAGCAGCCTGTTTCCTTGATACATCAAAATGCTAAGTTCTCACAGGAGGGTGAGATTCAAGACTTCCTGAACAATCTAGACACCATGCCCAATTTTGAGTCATTGAGTCAGATTTTTAGTGTAGATTTTCAAGAAAGATATGACTCTCTACCTCCCTCGCCACCATCTCTAGTGACACCTATGTGTATTCTTGAGCCTAATACCACTCTTGTTGAGATTAGTCTAGGTAAATACTTGCATACCAGTTCAGACTTGGATTCTTCCCAGCAAGAGCAGCTTGTGAATTTGTTGTGAAACCATCTTGATGCCTTTACATGGGGCTATGAAGATATGAAAGGCATACCTCCTGAAACTTGTACCCACCATATCTATAATCAGGATGGAGCCCGACCTATCCGACTACCCCAAATGCGAATGAACCCAACTCTAAGAGATGTTGTAAAGGAAGAATTGCAAAAACTCTTAGATGCTGATTTTATCTATCCTATTTCTGACAGCGAGTGGGTCTCTCCATTGATCTTAGTTTTGAAAAAGGATGGGAGATGGCACATTTGTATTAACTATAGATGATTGAACAAAGAAACTCTCAAATATTACTTCCCCCTTCCTTTCATCGATCAGGTACTTTATACCCTTGCTGGTAACAAGTACTTTTCTTTTCTAGATGGCTTTAGTGGGTATAACCACATACAGATGGCACCTGAGGATTAAGAAAAAACCACATTTACATGTCCATGGGGTACATTTTCTTATCGAGTTCTTCCCTTTGGGCTATATAATGCCCTGTCTACCTTTTAAAGGGCGGTCTTGGCCATTTTTGCTGACCTTGAGTGTGTGGAAATATATATGGATGACTTTTTTGTGTTTGGTGATTCATTTTAGCAAGCCCTCAAGAATCTAGAAAAAGTGCTTCTTCGATGCCAAGAAGCTCATCTCGCCTTGAGTGATAAAAAATGCAGATTAATTTGTAAGGTAGGGGTGATTCTTGGGCATCTTATTTCTGACAAAGGTATCTAGGTTGACCCTGTAAAAATAGAAATTATTTTGAGTCTTCCTATACCCAAAACTCAAAGGGAAGTGAGAGGTTTTCTAGGACATGCGGGCTACTATAGGAGATTCATTGAGAATTTCTCAAGGATAACTACCCCCCTTTTCCAACTTTTGGCTACAGATAGTGAGTTTTATTGGTCCATAGGTTGCCAACAATCCTTTGAGACATTGAAGGAAAAACTAGTCTAGGCACCAATTTTGAGAGGACCAAACTGGTCCCTGCCATTTCATATTTCCTCTGATGCCTCATACACTGCTATTAGTGCAACTTTAGGACAAGATGAAGACAAACAATCTTATGCTATTTATTTCATTAGTAAAAACTTGTCACCCGCTGAACTAATTATACGGTTACTGAGAAAGAGTTTTTAGCTGTAATTTTTTCCATTAATAAATTCAGACATTATATTACAAGATATGAAGTCTTTGTGCATACTGACCATTCCGCAATAAGATATTTGATGAATAAACCATTAACTAGCGGTAGAGTGACTAGGTGGTTATTATTGTTATAGGAATTTAATATTACCATTATTGATAGACCAGGAAAATCTAATGTAGTAGCAGATTATCTTTCAAGATTAAATAATCTTGGTGAAGAAATTCCTGTTGATGATGATTTTCCTGACGAACATCTTTTTGTTGTGTCAACAAAATCCCCATGGTTTGCTGACATAGCTAACTATTTAGTCACTGGAAAATTACCACCTCACTTATCCGCTTGTGAAAAGCAGAATATCATATAGAAAAGCACTGCATATTCCTAGATTCAAGGAGACCTCTTTTACACTGGAGCAGATCTCATTATTTGTAGATGTGTAAGAGAGGAAGAAGTGTTTGATATTTTAAAATCTTCCCATGATGAACCTTGCGGGGGTCACTTCGCCGATAAGCGGACTGCATACAAAGTGTTACGAGCTGGCTATTTTTGGCCCTCCTTGTTTAAGGATGCCAAACAGTACGTCAAGCGATGTGACAGCTGTCAACGAATTGGCCAACCTAATCAAACCAATGAAATGCCTTTATGTCCTCAGGTTATGATTGAGCCTTTTGAAAAATGGGCCATTGATTTTGTAGGACCAATAAATCCAACATAATTAAATAAAAAACATATTTTGGTTTGTATAGATTTTGTTACAAAATGGGAAGAAGCTAAAGTTGTTTCTTTTGCTACTAAAAGAGTTGTTGTTGATTTTATTTTTACTGAAATCTTTACTAGATTTGGTGTGCCTAGAGAAATTGTTTCTGACAATGGACGCAGTTCATTTCTAATCTGGTACAGGGTGTGATGGAGCAGTACAAAATATAGCACATGAAATCTACACCGTATCACCCACAAGAAAATGGTTAGGTGGAGTCCACCAACAAGATGATTGAGTCCATCCTCACAAAGACAATAAATATTCACAAAAAGGATTGGGCTGAAAAATTATCGGAAGCATTGTGGGCATATCAAACCACTTGGAGGAACAACATAGGACATACACCATATGAGCTGGTGTATGGGAAACAAGTCCTCTTGCCTATAGAATTCCAGATCAAGACATTTAGGACTGCAGTCCAATTGGGGCTAGATCTCTCTGAAGAACAACAACAACATATCCTACAGCTGAATGAGTTAGATGAATCCCGAAGGGATGCTATTCAGTAGAATAGCTTGGTTCAACAACAACGCAAGAAGTGGCATGACAAGTCTATCCAGAAGAAGCAATTGCAATCAGGTGATTGGGTGATCCTTTATGATTCTAGATTCAAATATTTTAAAGAGAAATTCCATACATGCTGGATGGGACCCTATGAGGTGGTCAAAGTGTTTGAAAATGGAGTGGTAGAGATAAAAACTATTGATGGATGAAATTTTGTGTTCCTGGTAAATGGGCATAGATTGAAGGTATATTTGCAGCCCCTTACTAAAGGAGATTTTATATAGCAAGTCCAAAAGCAATCTGAAAAGGATTTGGTAGGTGGTATCACCAACCTGTTGAAGATTTGATTCTTTCTTTTCCTCATTATAGAAAAATATAATAAAAGAAAAAATAAAAAAGAAAAAAAATGACAATTTTTTTTTTTTTCCTGTAATTATGAAAATCAGTTCACTGACATGATTGCAGAAGGATCAACCTGTAAACTAGCATGCTGGCAGGAAGATCGAAATTTCAATAAAAATGGAATGTTACTTGATTTTTAGATATGATAACTGCCACCAAGAAGAAGTAGGTTCAAGGGACCAAGTGCTTACCCAATTTTGGGGTAACTAGCATGGAAATTTTTATCCATGTAAACGCTTAATTCCCACTACAATTACTTTTTCTGGCACCAATGCAGGGAGACCTTGAAGGTAAAATTCTGCCTTTCTTCTATTTTCTTGTCTCTTAATTCCCACTATTTTTCTTTTTCTAAATCCCTAATGATTACCCTCCTCTTTATTCTAAAGAAAACTACCCTTACCTGATCTCGTAAAATCCCTCTATTTCCCTTGAATTTTTTCCACATCCCATTCTCGTTTATCCCCCTTGGTGAAATTGTTCTTGGAATCCCTATAGTAATGTTCCTTCCCATTCTGAAAATCACCCCTTTCCCACTTCTTTATTCCCTCATAAATTGATTGGAGAATTTGATGCAGTCAATCCAGAAGGCATGCTCATGAAACACCAAAGAATGGCGAATAAAACTTTCCTTGTATATAGAGGCAAAAAAAATTTCCAGCTATAGAATTGTGTTCTATTAGAATTTTTATTTTGGTAAAATCCCTGGTGAAAGATTTGGAGTGCAAGTAGTTAGTGCAAGAACAATGCAGTGCAAGCAGTCTGTGAAGATGTTTGAAGGAGGGTGAGCTAGGGTCAGCTCATTAGAATTTGAAGTCATGGAGGAGTCCATTGTGCGAGCTATAGGCTTGCCAACTACAGGGGAGTAGTGGTTCAAAAAAGGAGCAGCTTGAAAAGAAACGATGGTGTTAGTTTGTGAGTGACAAAAATATTGAAGTTAACTAGAAGAATGGGCTTTCACAAAGCGCCATGCTTGGAAAATGGCGAGACCTCCTCTTCATACTACAAAAATTTGTGACTTGCAAGGGACGTTACACATTAGTGTTCGTGTACCACATGAGATTATTGCTGCACTTTGAGTCGGGGAAACTTATCAATTTTCCTTACTATCTTCTCCGAAGTCTCGAGAAAATGGCGAAATGTGTGCAGAGTGGGAATGCAAGCCAAGTCACATACAAGCTATATCATGGGCTTATCACAATCCTCATCAAGAAAGTGATGGAAGAGAAGGGAGTGACCTGGAAGGCATTCCTGAAAGAGTTTCGGGTGAGGAGTGTAAGGAATTCTGCTAGCATGAGTACAAGCCAGAAAAGGAAGGTAGAGACACCATCCCTTGCCAAGAAGTCTGATGAAGACACTCCACCCTCGATAAAGAAAAGAAAAACCAGAACCTTGACAATGAAGAAGACTGTCTCTCCAGGGACGAATCAATATCAGTCAAGCTCTCCGATTGTGATTGATGAATCACCTTAGGTTTTGCCTAAAGACCATAACCTTTCAGTGCTTGCAGAAGCAACGGCCCACAATGTGGTAAATGAAGAAAACATGGAAAAGGAAGATGACATATTGTTGTCTACCCTTGTTCACAAATTAAGAAAGAATAAGATGAAACTGAGTGCAGAAGAAGTTCAGGCAGAGGGTCATGAGGATGATGAGGCACATCACATGGAGACCCTCGACAATTTTGATGAACAGGACATCGAAACCCTTAATGTTTTTGATGAACAGGGTACTGAAACCCCTGTTGGTTTAAATGAACATGGTACTGAATTCATTGAAGAATTGGAAGAATAGGGCATTAAAAACCTTGTGGAATCAAGTGTGCAAGGTACTGAAACCCTTGGCACGAAGGTTGTGGAGGGCTTTAAAACCCTCAGTGATAAGGAAACCCCGGGCTCAGAAACTTTTGGCAATCTCATAATGCAAATGCTGGACATCCTTTGTCTCGAAAATGATGGGACTTGCTTGGAGTTCGTTGCAGAGAAGGTATTTACACCAGAGGATCTGAGAACGGATCCCTCTACCCTCTACCTCAACAACTAAATAGTGGAATTAGAGCAGCAAGGAAGGAGAAAAATTGGCAAAAGCAAGGTGAGGTAGAGCTGCTCACAGAAGTCAAGAATCATAAATAAAAAGTGAAATTATGGAAGTATTGGGCTTCCAAGTGCTACAAACACCTCAAGAAGGTGACTAATCAGCTAAAAGTAGCCCGAGGTAAAAAATCCAAAGGTAGTGAAAGCAGGGATAAGTATTGAAGTATAGGATTGAGAGCTGGCCACCAATTTTTGAATTTTTTTTGCAGAAGGTAAAATGTTGTGTGAGGACACACAACAGCTTAGGGATGGGAGGATGTTGGTGTCCCAAATTTCTCTATTTTTACCCTATTCCCATAAACCTTAACCTCTATTTTATCTCTATTTAGCCCTCTCATTCCTGCACTAGTCCAAGATAATCATCTATTCCTACATATACTTCGTATTTCATAATTAAGATTTATTAAGTGCTTTTTACATAGATTTCATACCTTTTATTATCTCTTTTAACTTATGCTTAACTTTCCTAAAATTAATTGAAGAACTAAGTGTTAATCATTATTTACATCATCAGTGTAGGTAGATTCCGGCACCGCCAACGAGTTGCTCTGTGATCTCCGTGATATTCCACGTAGGCGTTTTGATCCTCAACTCCTAGTTTGGTTGTGGACTATTTGAGGATGGACATTGGTGGTGTATAGTCAAGGATGCTTGCCAAGAATATGGTCTATGACTAGAAAAGTTCGTGCCTTATTATAACCATCAACTGGTTTTGCAATGTTTTTTTTTAGTCCGTTCGGCCGAAAGGATTGAATAGGAAATGACTATAATTAGCAGAATATGGATAAGGCCGAGAGACTGTAGGTAGAGCCAAGCTAGTGATCTCTGAGTTGTAATTTTGTTTACTTTTCATTGCCCTCCATTTTGGGCTGAAGTTGCACTATCATGTATATTTTATGATCAAGTTAATACAAGGAATGCTCCATGTCTTCTTCACACTGTGTTTATTTTTTATTTCATGCGTGATTAAGTGCTGAATCGTTTCATTTCCTAAACAAGAAACGAGTTGGTTGGCTAGTGCCTAGCCAACCCAACTCGTTTACCCTTGTGCTTTCGCCATTTAAAAAGTCTGTGTGAACATTTATTCATTTGTAGCTGCATGTATTTGATTTCTCTTATGGTTATTTCAAAGTTCTGAGATTAATTCATTTTATAGTCAAGCATGAACGGATCCATAGTTTGGAAGTTTAATTAATTTTTTTTTCTCTTGCAATTTCTTTCCTGCAAATTACTTTCTTTCAATTTCCTTCTTGCAATTCTTTTCCTGCAATCTTTTCCGTAGTTTTTTTCTGCTCGGGTCGTGTGTTGAAAAGTGTGCAACAAGAAATGCTTGTTGAGAGTGCAACAAGATGATGGAGCTTAGTGAAAAGAGTCGCCTTCACTAAGTGGGCCCGCAGGCTATTTTTGGCGCAAGTCTATTTTTAGACTATGTCTATTTTTAGACATATGGATCATGTCTATGGATGATTGATCAAGTTGGGAAAAATAGATGGACTTCTATTTTTGATGAAAGTGTGAGTGATCACAGTGTGAGTGATTACAGTGTGAGTGATCACAGTGTGAGTGATCAAAGTCAAAAATAGAAAAGTCAAATATTATTATCTCACAATAATATTTGGACTATAAACTTAATCTTATTCTCTTGGAGCACTTCAGTTTGAGCTACGGAAGTGGCACATGCAGCTGTCAGAAGGAAATTCGTTTTTCTTATGAGTCAGTTGAGTTGTTGCATGCATGACTTCAGTTAGAACTCAAGTGAATTGAGTTTAGTGGACTGGAGGTACAGTTGATGGAGTTGTGTTCAGTTTAGCTTTGTTAAACTGGTTGTATTTAGTCTAACTGATCAATAGACTAAAGATGAGTTGGGTGAATTAGTTATTAATTAATTCACAAGTTATTAACTCATAATGCAACTAAAGAATACATCAGTTAACTCAGTTGCATGTCAGTGCATGTTCAGTTCAGCAGGGACAGGTGTTAGAGGATCAGATTGCTATTAGTTGTGACTATAGCTGTGCATGATGATTTGCACAATCAAAGGATTGAGTATGCCAATGAGTTTGCTCACGTATCTTCATGATATTATAGCTGTTGCTCACGTCCAACATAGTGTGGGTGACTATTTTGCAGTGTAAAATCGAGTTTGGGAAGCTATTCTCATCAGTTCTCGAGCAGGTTTGAGCAGTGGAGGCAGGCAAGCAGCGGGATAGATTTGGAGATCAAATCTGAGCTGTATTGTGTGTAACAGAAGGGCATGGTACTGGATTGCTTGTGATAAGCATTGTACTTTGTAATGTTACATGATTCAATCAATATAATATACAGATAGTGTGGGGTTTTTAGCGAGATGCTTTCCCCGGGATACATACTGTGTTTATGAGTTTGATTGATGCTTCTATGTGTGCCTGTGGATGTTTCTGCTTCTGTAAATTGATGATCAACGTAGAGGAGATTATGTATTATACATGTTCCGCTTAAATTGTATGATCAGGATAATCTCTGTTGAATATGTGTTAAATTATTCAAAATTTCTACATGGTATCGAGCTAGATGATTTGTAGAAAAAGTTTCTACATGGTATCGGAGCAGCTTGATTTGTAGAAGAGATTTTTACAGGATATCAAGCGAGGATTGATCATCAGATCTACTATTCAGGAAGTGTTTACATTCTATTTCTTCAGGCAGAGTCTGTAATCGGGCCAGGTAGCCTCTGGATTCATCCTTCCTTTGGAAGGTGAGATATCCGGTGAATGCCCATACAGTCAATCTCTGTACAAGAAATAATTTGTTCTCACGAATTCTAGATCGGAAGCAGTTGAGTTTTGTGCTGGTGGAATTCGAATTTAATTCCAAAGCAAGAGATAAAACTCAGAAACATTCAGTTCGAGAATGGAGATAGTATGCCCCAGTATCTCACGAGGTTCACTCAGTGTCGAGATGAGCTAGGAAGTGTGGGGGTTACTGTTGATGATGAGGATGGTGAGTCTAGGACACCTTGACCTTCCTAAGAGTTGGCATAGCTACCAGGACTCGGTGAATGGAAGGGAGAAACTGCCAAATTGGGAACGTCCATGGTCGGATTTGATGCAGGAGGAGATTAGACGGAGCACCAGAGATGGTTCTTCATCCATGCAGGATGAGGAGAACTGTGCCTTAGCAAGTAAGGCGAAGAAGGGGAAGGAGAAGGTTTCTCTTTTCGAATCTTGTTCTTCCAATGATGGGAAGAAGGTTGACAAGTCGAAGGTGAGATGCTTTCGTTGTCATGAGATTGGTTCATGGGTCAGGAACCTGTATGCTCTTGAGGTTCAAGATGCATGCAAAGCCTTGAGCAGCGAGGCAACTGATGGAGACTTGGTGGTTGAGAGGGAGTGTATATTACCTCTCAACATGCAGAGCCAGAAGAAGTCTCAGATGATTGTGGAGGAGCCACGATTGGTGCAGCAGCTTCAGGAGGTTGTGGAGGAGCCACAACAAGGGAAGCTGAGAGGAGATCGAGTAGAGACATCTACTCATCCAGAGACCTCCAGTAGGGGGAAACTTCAAGCCAGGTGGGCTGAGGGATCGCATGCATCCATACCTCCAGGTAGGAGGTGGGGTGATGTGGATTGATTGTCCCAAGGAGGAGGGGCAGGATCCTTGAGGTACCCAACCTCTTGGATGAGACCTTGCTACGGGAGCCCCGATGTGTAGTAGCAGGAACTGACTGATTGGGTAGAGACAGATGCGGATGGAGTGGCAGAGAGAGAGACAGTGCAGGGAATCCCAGGACAACGCATAGCTAGCAGGCTGTAGCAATGCGAGAGGCACAAGTGTTTTGCACAGTGTTAGGTGGCACACAGAGGTGTGCAATGGTGCGAGATGCATGGAGATGTTGCAGTAGCGCAGATGTCAGAGAGGGAGCACTTGTCAGCAGCAGGTAGAGCTTCAGCATCAGAGGATGTTTCTATCCCAATAGGGAGGTCAGTTGGGAGGTGCAGTGCGGATGCAATGCTGGGAGATAGAACCAGCAGCAGCACGGATGCAGTCAGAGATCAAAGTGACAGAGGCTAGAGCAGTCAGATACTGAAGAGCACAGAGATGCAGAGTTTCAGTTGACAGAGGCAATAGCAGTCAGAGACTTTCATGACAGAGCAAGTGGACCGGCCAAATGTGTTGCATGGAGAACATTCCAGAGTTACAGGATCGGGTTTGAGAGGAAGCCTTTTCTTGTTGAGAGGGAGTGTTGAAAAGTGTGCAACAAGAAATGCTTGTTGAGAGTGCAACAAGATGATGGAGCTTAGTGAAAAGAGTCGCCTTCACTAAGTGGGCCCGCAGGCTATTTTTGGCGCAAGTCTATTTTTAGACTATGTCTATTTTTAGACATATGGATCATGTCTATGGATGATTGATCAAGTTGGGAAAAATAGATGGACTTTTATTTTTGATGAAAGTGTGAGTGATCACAGTGTGAGTGATTATAGTGTGAGTGATCACAGTGTGAGTGATCAAAGTCAAAAATAGAAAAGTCAAATATTATTATCTCACAATAATATTTGGACTATAAACTTAATCTTATTCTCTTGGAGCACTTCAGTTTGAGCTACGGAAGTGGCACATGCAGCTGTCAGAAGGAAATTCGTTTTTCTTATGAGTCAGTTGAGTTGTTGCATGCATGACTTCAGTTAGAACTCAAGTGAGTTGAGTTTAGTGGACTGGAGGTACAGTTGATGGAGTTGTGTTCAGTTTAGCTTTGTTAAACTGGTTGTATTTAGTCTAACTGATCAATAGACTAAAGATGAGTTGGGTGAATTAGTTATTAATTAATTCACAAGTTATTAACTCATAATGCAACTAAAGAATACATCAGTTAACTCAGTTGCATGTCAGTGCATGTTCAGTTCAGCAGGGACAGGTGTTAGAGGATCAGATTGCTATCAGTTGTGACTATAGCTGTGCATGATGATTTGCACAATCAAAGGATTGAGTATGCCAATGAGTTTGCTCACGTATCTTCATGATATTATAGCTGTTGCTCACGTCCAACATAGTGTGGGTGACTATTTTGCAGTGTAAAATCGAGTTTGGGAAGCAATTCTCATCAGTTCTCGAGCAGGTTTGAGCAGTGGAGGCAGGCAAGCAGTGGGATAGATTTGGAGATCAAATCTGAGTTGTATTGTGTGTAACAGAAGGGCATGGTACTGGATTGCTTGTGATAAGCATTGTACTTTGTAATGTTACATGATTCAATCAATATAATATACAGATAGTGTGGGGTTTTTAGCGAGATGCTTTCCCCGGGATACATACTGTGTTTATGAGTTTGATTGATGCTTCTATGTGTGCCTGTGGATGTTTCTGCTTCTGTAAATTGATGATCAACGTAGAGGAGATTATGTATTATACATGTTCCGCTTAAATTGTATGATCAGGATAATCTCTGTTGAATATGTGTTAAATTATTCAAAATTTCTACATCGTGCACGAAGATTCTTCCTGTATGAGTGCATGTAGTTTCCTGCACTTCGGTTTTACTTTACAACAAGTGTTACATTAATTTCCTGCTTATAATTTCATTTATTCCTGTAAGCAAATGTATTGTCAATTCAAGTAATCATTCTCAATGTTAATATTTACACTTATGAAGGATCTTTACATGAATTAAGAAAGAACGTTATTACAAACACTATACTTTATACTTGCAGTTTATGACTTAAGAACAAGGAACAAAAATGTTATAAGTGAATTGCTGAAAGTTAGTTGATGCATGCAAATTACTTTGACTACTACTTGATTATTTCAAATTGTTTTTTCTTTATGAAATTTACTTTCATTGCAAAGTTCAGTTAATTAAAGCATTCTTTTTCACATGTAATTTATCTCAGAATCTAGCTTGCAATTGCAATTCTTTTCAACACGTCTTTTAATTCTTTCGAAAGTAAATTGGAAACTTTGGTGAAGGAAGCTTTGTCTCGGTGCAAGAGCTGGTCTCTTGTCACAAGAACAGAGTGCTCTAAGCCTTGAGGCTTAGAGCACCTCCATAAAGACATAAGTCTTTAGTAAAGAAGGTAAAATATACTTTTTCACATAAGTATTGTACCTGCACTAGTGCAAGCAGATTGCAATAGTACAAGAATAGGTTTCTTGGTGTAGAAGGAAGATCAAATGGGAAATGGATCTTGCAAGGGCCCACTTGTTAAACTATTAGCCATGTATACTGAAGATAAACATAGTATTTCATTTCAACATTTAATATTTCTTCCAGTTGTGTGAAAGTTCCTTTACTTGATTTCCTCCAAATTATTCTTTTACATTCCAACAATAGAATTTCTTTGGTGTCGATTGTCTTCAAGATTTTTTTCTGTCTGATTCTACAACATTTCATTTAAGAAGTAGGATTAGGAATAGGAAAAGTTCATACCACTTATGGCATTCCCTGTGCTTCGTCTCTAAGTTTACGAAACCCCGAGGTTGACAATCAAGTGTTGAGGAGTTGGCTTAAGTGCAATTCCTGCACCCAACACATGGCGACATTAAGTGATAGTAGAAGTGATCGACAGTGCATGCGAAACATGAATGAAAGATTCAACAAATAGATCAACATGCATGTGGGTGAGGCAGTTTTCCAGTTGGGCGAACATCCATGCAAAATAGTTTTATGCATGTGACAGCAGTGAGATAGCAATGAAAATTGAAACAGAGCTAGGAGAAGCTAGTATACATGTAAATGACAACAAGCATTCAAATAAATCAAGAAAACAATACTCCCACAAGCAAAAACACAAAAGGTGACAGAAATGCATCACAAGGCATGGGGAGTGAGCTTACCCCAAAACAGTTGAGCTGAATGTGCCAACTTCTCCTAGATGTGATGTGGGATGTCAGAGCTACAAGGTTGATGTGAGGAATGAGCTTTGCAGCGTCCGGTTGATGAGTTTTGATAACACCGAGGTTGTGATGCACATGCCATGAATCTAGGGGAAGCAACACTTGGTGGAAGGTTTCAGAATGTCTCCTTGCATGTAACCTCCAACTGCTAAACATAGATCCTTGAAATAAGGGATGCCTTTGCATGCTGCCTTGGGAGAAACAACCCATGCATGCAAGTCTGTTTTGCTCAGTCCCGGAGGGAACCAGTCAACTCAGCTGCACATGCAAGAGACTGCTTGATTGTTGGAGAAAAATGCGTATTTCTAGCTGGGAGCTGGGCTACCTTCCCAGGAGATTTTCACAATTTTTGGGTAGAGCAGCTGACTGCTACCCATATTTGTGCAAATCTTGGGCTGAACAACTTGCTGCTGGGAAAATTTGTGCAAATCCGGCTGGGAGGGTTGGCTAGCAGGATTGTGCAATCTTGGAGCCCAGCAGGTTGTCAGAGAGGATTGCGTAATTTCTGGAGGGAAGGTTGGTTTCCCTCCAAAAATGCGCAATTTTCAAGGGGAAGTTTCTCAGCCTGTAGTGGGACCAAGTCTGGGTGAGCAGCCTATGAAGGGAATGGATCAACTATGATCGGCAGGCTGCCTTTGTTTGAGGAAAACACTTTAAGCTTGAGTACTTGATGAAGCAAGACAAAGTGTTGTGTAAGGCTAGTAGGGAGGCTCCAAAATAGGGTAAGGAAAAATTTAGGAGGGTATTTGTAGTGCTACAACACTTGGAGAACTCCAGCTCTCTAAATGGACCTTGTTCGTGAAAAGTAAGTCTAACACCTCTGGAAGTATTGTTCAGTTCTCAGCTCATCTTGGCTTCACACCAGCTCGATGTAAGGTGTAGCATCTGCTAGACCCTTGATTGATTGACACACATTCCAAGCCAAGGAAATACAATTGTTTCTATTGTGGTTGAGGGGTATGTAGGTACACAAGTAGTATAGTCGTCAGAGTCTAAGTTTCAACTATGGTGTTGCTCCATAGCCAACAGGCCTAGACAGTACCTCGGTGGAGTCACATAGGAACACAAGCATGGCTTCATTACCAGCGAGCCTGGTCAGTACCCCAGCAGAGTTACTTGTAGCATCTCCCTGCACATGAGTCTTTTCTCTTCTTTTGCCTTATTCATTTTTTATTTTTTATTTTTTAACTTTTCATTTTTTTTTTCATTTTTATTAGGCATAGCACTTATTCATTTCAAAGGCGGAAGAGGGATCCTAACTTATTGAGAGTAGAAGAGGACTTTCCAGTAGAAAAGTAGTTTATTGTATCTCTGATGTGCTTGTTAAGGTTTTCCCCCTCACCTTACTCTACTTGACTGAGCTGACAAGGGTTAACCCAAAAACAACCGACTAGAGAAGGTGACACTAGTTAGCACACAAGCGTTGTGTTTTCACCAAGGTTCACTTTGAACAGTATGTATTTTCCTTCGACGTATCATGGACTAAAAGTAACAAGCTCATCATACAGAGGCAAGATGACAGATAACCAAGTAGAGATAGTTGTACAAGACCTATTGTACTTTACCAGCTCGTTTCATGAGTTACACATGGCTTCATGCAAACTAACCTACGAACGAAACAAATGAAACAAACAACAAAGCAAAGCAAGAGAAAAAACAAAAGTAAAAGCAAAACAAGTAAGCAAAAAATCAAGCACACAAACAAGCAAGCAAAGCATGTAAGAAAACAAGCATGCAAGAAAAGAACTGAAAGCGAACACTACTACTACTCCTATACTAACAGTCCATGGGCTTGATCATGTGAAGTGATACTTCCAATGCAGCCACCCACACATTGGTAGACCCATGTTGGTGAAGGCTAGGTCTGCGAGTAACCCAGTGGTCCAAACCAGCGGGCAAGAAAAATATAACAATGAAGACAACCACACTTCGTGTTTCAAAGTGCCCATGGTACATAAGTGAGTGCATGTGCATGATGGGAAGTCCATGGACTTATCATGGTGCTATGTGACACTACATGCAACTTTGAAGAACAAGCACACTCTTGACTGTGACATGCAAGCAAACGAAAGAAACAAAGATAACTAGCGCTGCGCATGACTGCTCGCAATGTAAGACTCCTCCAATGCATGAGCAATGGGATTGTGTTGTTCGAGTGGAGGAAGTGTGATGTGTGTGAGATGGATCTTCAATGCATACAGATGAGTGATGAGGAGCCTTGGTTGATTGAAAAATTTCCCTATCGGGGGTGAAACCAACCTCAGGATAGCGAGGGCCTGACATAACCATCAACTTGGGTTGAAGTGCCTTAACAGTCTATGGGGTTTCGACTTCATTTATAGATGGATCTTTGTAGACCAGTGGCTTAGACATATTAACAATGAGTGAATCAACATCGTGATCATATGATGAGGTAAAGAGAACACGACAACCAAGATCACAAAATTCAGGATGTTGGTCGACATCCTCATGAGTTGATGAATCGAACAGAGGGGTAGATGAGAAGGAAGGATGTTCACCCTTTTTGTTTCCAGAAAGATCAGATGAAATATAAAGTGGATTTTTAATGAATGATTGGTCGTCTTCATTGTTGGATGATGGGCTAACATACAGTGTGTCCTGTGAAAT
Source organism: Pinus tabuliformis (assembly GCA_031772625.1). Taxonomy (NCBI): domain Eukaryota; kingdom Viridiplantae; phylum Streptophyta; class Pinopsida; order Pinales; family Pinaceae; genus Pinus; species Pinus tabuliformis. The sequence continues at coordinate 1,259,415,980 of CM062804.1, forward strand.
ATCAACAATGGGTGCATCCGTGGATGAAGACACATAGGAAAAATCATGGATGGCAGGTTCACCAACGATGTTAGGAAAGAACAGAGGGGGCTCGGATGGAAGGAAGTCATCCTTCACCGAGTGTTGATGCTAAAGCTCACACTCATACTCTCATGAATGAAAATGCATGTTGGTTTTGCAACACCGACTCCGTCAGTGGGTTGTTCCTCATTCACAACAAGTGAAGAATCTAGAATGGATGAACACAAGACAAGATCATCTGAAGGAACACCCGAGTGCAAAGATGGAGGTCGAAGAAAAGAATGCATATGTGAACTCGAAGGACTCACAACCAAATCTGCGTGATGGTGGGAGAGTGCGAAGGATGAACATGAGTGTGAGCATGAACCTCAACATCACTTGGCAGTGGTGGAGCTGCTGAATGAGAGGGAGGCAGACAGTCAGTTGAGATAGTCTCTGCTCCCACATGATATTGCACAGTTCCATCAATGAAGAATGTTGAGCGAGGCTTGATATCAAGCTTCCTCTTAAGACGAGAAGATTTCTTGAGGAAATACTCGAACCGGTCCCAAAGATAAGCAAATTTCATCTGGCTCTTCGGAGCTTGAAACTACAAGTCACGGAAGCACTACCATAAATCAATAATGGATTCATGCGAAGTCCTCTGTTGCTATAACAGATTCTAGTCAAGACAGTCTGGATCAAAATGATAGAACGTGTCTTCAATGAGATCACATAAGTGTTGAAATGAGTGCATGATGTCAGCCGATAGGCTGAGCACCTAACGAAATGGAGATTCACAAAGTGTGTATGCAAGCAGCAAACCGACATGTTCGTTAGAAAACTCATCTTCCTCATAAATAATGAAAAGAAAGTTATATAAGTGATCAGGCTAGGCCACTTCGCCTTCACCATCATACGTGTGAGTGGACAAGAGATTGAAAATATTCCTCAGAGATGGAGACACCTTCAGGATTTGAAAAACACCTTGGGGGAAGAAGAGTGCAAGACTCCATGAAAGATATGCAAAGGTTCAAAACTGGATGAGAGGATACATCTTGTCTCGTCGGGCCCTCCTTCTATCACCATATAATGTTGATGGTGCTGGACCCACGAACATGTCAAAGGGATCTCCCCGGTAAGAAGTCCCATTAGACCTCAGACCGTTTGGTGTAGGAGTCACAGTAGTGGGTCATAAGGTAATGCCTTGACCACGATGTTGCACAGAGGCAAGTAAGATAACTTTGTCAGCAGCAAGGGTGTGATTGATGCAGAGAGTCAAGGAATGTGTACAAGAGTTTCCAACACTTTGAAGGGAGAGGGTGAGTTCCAAGTTGAAAGGGAATAGTCGCAACTTGGCTAGGAACACACCACACAAAGGACATGTACAACTTCCGACAAAGTAGTCCACTCGGATGCACCAGTCACAACATACAAGGTAAGATAACACGAACAACACTCACAGATCAGTCTGAGACGAGTGTGACGGTTGATATAGAAAGGTTCATGAGAAAGGTCTGTCTGATCTCCAGCAGAGAAGTCGACATGGATGGTGAAATCATTAACAACATATGCAACACATTAACAACAAGATTCATATAATTGCATGTGAATAAGTTCATACACAAGTACGTAAGTTAAACACATATATCATTAAGGCAATCGGAGCAATGCAACTACAATAACATATACATGAAAATATGTTGGCTCTTATTATTAAAGAAGTGTAAGTCACAATCATACAATACACCATGTAAACCTGCTAGCCCCAACAGTGGATGTTACATCCACATCCGACTACTCCTCCAAAGAGAAGTACTAGCTCCGTGCAGAAGTGGAGAAGCCAAGGCTCATTACAATAATGTCCAGCCTTCTTCAGATAGTCTTAATAGAAGCTTGGTTGACCAAAAGGCCTTACAATGAGTTACGTGGGACTATTTATAGCAAAGGGTAGGGTGAACCTTGACATT
>CM062804.1:1259418049-1259448049 GCA_031772625.1 Pinus tabuliformis
CCTCTCTCTCTCTCTCTCTCTCTCTCTCTCTCTCTCTTTAAGCAATGGAAAAAAAATATATTATGGTGAAAACAATTAGTCTCATTATTCTACATTTTGGCTCTTATCTAGGTATATTTTTTTGTCAATTGTGTCAGTGCTCATGTTAATTAAAATCTCTCTCTCTCTCTCTCTCTCTCTCTCTCTCTCTTTAAGCAATGGAAAAAAAATATCTTATGGTGAAAACAATTAGTCTCACTATTCTACATTTTGGTTGTTATCTAGGCATTTTTTTTGTCAATTGTGTCTAAAATAGTAAATTTTTGTTGAAATTACAAGTTTAAACTATGTAGTGTACATAGTCCAAGTGTCCGAGGAGATTTTCAAGGCATTGAATCCATATATCTATTCAAACACACACAATTTAAGCAATGAAAAATTACGCAAGATGCATATACATACATGCATACATATAATCAATATAGATCCATCTTAACCACAAATCTAGCAAGCTCATAAAGGGATCAAATCTCTCAAGGTTCAAACTTTTTTTTCCAAGTTTCATACTCTAAAAGAGGTTTACACCTCAGGAGATTTGACCCTCTTAGCACTTTCTAGGTTTGTCATTAAGATGGATCTATACTGGTATTATATTTTAATTTGATTTATTTATATTACAAAATGTTAATTTCTCTTGTATAACATAGTTTATTTATTTATTTTCCATGTCATTCACTTAGGGTAAGAGAATCAAATATATTATTTAATATATGAAACACACATAAAGAAGTATTCCATTTATAACAATGGAAGAAGCCTAGAGTTAGCTAAAGATAGTTATGGCAACTAGGCAAATAAAAAATCTTGCTTGAGCTTACAACTTGCAACAATTGGAACATTGGGAAAAGGAGTATTGAAAAATACCAACACTAACACCTCTCCTTAAGTGAAACATATGAAATAAACGTAAATAAAGAATGGGTCTCGTCAACAAGGCCTAATAAGGTATCTAAATACAAACTCTCATAAGCGAAAGAGGGGAGAAAAATCCATAGTAGAAAAATTCCTCTTTAAAGAGAGAAAAATGGCACTGCTCATATAAACATCGTTTTGAAACTGTAGATCCTATAGAATTTTGTAGAATTTTTCAACAAATAAGCTAGCTCTGATACCATGTAGAATTTTTTCTACAAATCAACTAGCTCTGATACCATGTAGAAATTCCCACTGTAGATCACCTGGTAATGCAATGTACTAAAGCAAAACACTTGATCTACTTCTACAAACAATTTAGCGGAAGCTTAATCAAACATGTTCAACATCAATAAGAACACATATAACTAATATGGAGAAATAAAACACACATAACACAAAAGATAGAATTAGGGGAAAGCACCAGCCTAAAACCCCATCTCTGTATTATCATACAAGTGGAAATATGTCCGGATTACACGAAGCATTAGCTCGGAAGCTATCCAGCTCTCAGTACAATCCATCTGCTACTCATAGACAGTCAAAGGCTTCTCACAAACCTTCTCCTCTGCCCTCCAAGCCTCCTATTTCTATGCACAGTTTTTCCTAGGTCCTCCAACTGCAACCTGTGTGATTCTCACCTCACACACAACACTGACCTCTGAAATAATTGCACAAACCTGAAGGAGATAAATCCTCATCATGGATGAGTTTCCTTTATAGGAAAAATATTCATCCAATTAATAGTACACTATCCCTTCTCTGATCTCAACTGGGTCTCTGACAGAACTAACATGCATCAGTTATCCATGAGTGAATACATAGTTATCTGAAAATAATAGTTGTCACATGAATGCAAGCATCAACAAACTATATCTCATGAATTTAACAACTTGTTAAATTAATCTAACTGGACTTGACTAAGTTAAACTAGGTCAACTGATCCTCTCAATATAGAATTGAACCTTATCTCCTTTAATCAAGGGACAAATTCCTAAATCAAGGGAGAAAATAATTGCATGATCTCACAAAGACCTCTGGTCTGATTCTCCTTAACTAATTAACTCATAGAGAATTAATTAATTAATATTCAAACCACTGGTAAGACCAAATTCGAATTTTACTTCCTATAGATAGACCAAGGAATGCTATAAATAGGAAGGGACCCAGAAATGCTATTTTTAGAAGATGTTATTTTTAGTAGTTTCACCTCTCACCCAAGGTGGCCAATGACCTCACTGGCCAAACTGCTATTTTTAGCAATTTCTATTTTTACATTTCTTGTCGCACACTTTTCAACAGATCCTACAATTATTCATTGAATGACAAAAGCAAAAGCCCGCTCCAATTAAGAAATACTAAAACTAAGATGAGAGCCAAAAAACCTCAATGAAATTTGTTGATCTCTAAAGTATAAGATGTTGCAAAGGCACAAGAGAGGAAAACACTAACAACCACCTCATAAAAAATTTAGATGGGTGTCGGTAAAAAATTAGAACAGAGGCTTCAAACAAAAGCAACTACCATCAACCAACAAATGAACAATGAGGCATGTGGAGACAAAAAGATCCAAATATGAAGTAGGGAAAACTCATAAACTAAGTTTGGAGGGAAAAAATTATTTAGCACAAATTCCCCTCTTAATTTGTTATGATTGATGATAAATGTGTTCCTAGATGTGTCTAAACACTATCACCATCAACATTGATTAAACACAAGGTAGTCAACAAAAAGATATCAAGACATCATAGTTGAGTCGATTAGTTTACTAGAAGATAAATCAACAACAAAAAACTCTATCATCGTCAATTTTCCACCTTTTAAACACAACTAAGGGAGGTGTAATAATCAACAACAAACACGAGGAACTATCTACAATTGCACAAAAAATTATGCATAGTGACATGAGTTCCACAAATACATGTTTAAATGATGCCATGACCATTCATCAATCCATCCAAAATCGATGTTGATGGTTGGTATTGGTCCATGGTTCAACCTTTCACAACCAAATTTCCAAGAACTTTGTTTCCTAAATAGATTTCTCTGATTCTTATGCTAAAATTGTTATTTTGTAGGATTTAAGTCGGGTGCACTAATAGGAGAGAAATGCAAAACCCTTTACATCAACAACGCTATCATTGGCAATGTAAACATTTTTTCAATGCGATAGATCCTCAACTTCCTCCAAATCATCAAGAAGATTGATCTTATTCTAAAAATTGTATTTGAGATTTTGGAAAAATATTTCCATTCATGTCTCAAAACTATCAACCTTGTTGATTTTCTCAGTTTTAGTAGTTCTGGAACAAATTTTTGAGTGTTGCATTCTTTCTTGCAATACAACAACTATGGAATGCAAATTAAGAACATTTTCATGAAGCTGATTGATTGTCTTCTTCTCACAAAGTTCTTGCAATATTTTACTCATTTTGATAAATTGATCACAACACAATAATTTGACAAATTAACTAGTCAAGACACCTATGAAATGTCACATAGATCTCATTTGAAAATCCAAATCTAGAATTAAAAATGTGCAACAATAGTAATGGCTCTTAATGTGATCTAATCTAGATCTTAATGATATCAAAGCTGTAAATAGGTCTTAGAGATTACATTCAATATCTTCAAGAATATCTTAGGAAAAGAAACACGATTAAAAATTTAAAAAATCTTTCACAAGAGAGAATGTTGAGAGAATTAGGAGCTTACCTCTAGGAAAAACCACTTTGAATATCTCACAAGAGGAATTCTGAATTATGATCTTAATCAATTACGTAAAATTGTGTTGATGGGTGCATTGCATGCCACATCAAATGCTTTTTGAGTTGTGTAAATTAATACACAAAAATGCAAGCAATAGCCCAAGGCATTAATGTGGATATAGAGTCAGAACTCAAATGCCAACAAACTAATGTAGTTGAATTTATACAATGGATTTTCAGGTAAATTGTCTAACATGTGAATCATTCACTTAGGTTTGCATCTTAACCATTGTATTTATGATGGTGTTGGAATAGATCAATTTCTAAAATTTGAGTGCTTGGTAACAACACCCACAGTTCCTCTGGTGTCGAATAGAAAAATATTTCAAACCATAGAAAAGCCTAGGGTGAAATATCCTCAAAATGATTATGAATATGGTGACGAAGATGATCATAGAGCATTGATGATGCAACAATCAAAGTATCATCGGTCTACTTCATGTTAACACCAACTTCTGGCAGTTGAGGAGTTTTTGGTTTATCCATTCATTAGCATTGAGGGCATAGAAAAATGCAATAAACCACACATAAGAGCCAAAGGCAAAGGTCACAAACTACCACCTACTCAAAATGATCAAAGGCTAACCTAAAATGTTGAACTTAATTAGATTAGAGATTTTGGAAATATTATGGAATTAGATACATAAAAGTGAGATGAAAAACTTAACTTCACTCTTATTTATTTGATTATTGAATATTCTTAAAATCCACAATCATGACAAGGATGACTAAATTGGAATAGAGCACACAACCAATGATCTTGTAACTTAAAATCAAAGACAAAGCCTAAATTTGGATTGGAGTGTAAGAGCAGAGAAAATGGTGTTAAAATGCTACCGACAGATATCTGAAAAGATTTTGCAGTTATAACAAACACAGAGGGTTTATCCATGCAATAGAGGACAATCTAATTGTATTAAAAAATCTTATTTTTAGGGCCATGATATGTCCTCCCCAAAGCCATGATCTACCCAAATAACAAATTTTGACTCATGAAAGATCACCCATGTGAGAGAAACCCTCATATACAGCTAGGGCATTCACACATATGTGACAGAGACTAAATTTCATTAGGAGTAAAGTTCAAGATCTAACCTATATAAAATTGTAAAATTGTGACTTGAACTAATATTACCACAAATGCCAATGCAAAAGTTAGAGAGACCACATTCAAATCTAATAACAAAGTGATTATTAAAACTACTTCATTAAAATCCCTCGAACAAATCTATATATATAACCATGGAAGATATTTAAAATTAACTAAAAATAACTATGACAACGGAGTGAATAAAACTTACAACTCATAATAACATTAACAAATATCAATGTTAACTACTTCGATGTGTTTCATTGCATATTCAATTACTTGCTTGAATAATTATTATCTAAAAATGATTAAGATAACTATTACCCGCATAAAACTTACAACTCATAATAACATTGACAAATATCAATGCTAACTACTTCGATGTCTTTGACTGCATATTCAATTACTTGCTTGAATAATTAATATCAAAAAAGAATTAATCTTTCCATTCAAAATAACTTGAGTGCGCAATACATTAAACTACTATAAAAATATATAAACAATTACAATTTGTTTTTAAATTATACAAAAATTACAGTTCATGTAGTTTTTGTTTAAGAGCTTCATTTTTAAGGTTTTGATTTATAACTTTATATGAAATGCTCTCATAGCTTATTTTGGATTTAGTTTTAGGTTTAGACGTATAATTTATATTAATCATTCCATTCAAAATAACCTGAGCGCAATAAATTAAACTACTGTAAAAATATATGAAAATCACAATTTGTTTTTTAAATATATAAAAAAATTCATAGCTTATTTTGGATTTAGTTTTACGTTTAGATGTATAATTTATATTAATCATTGCATTCAAAATAACTTGAGCGAAATACATTAAGCTACTGTAAAAATATATGAAAATCACAATTTGTTTTAAAAACGTCAGTTAAGATTTTGATTTATAACTTTTTATGAAATGTTCTCATAACTTATTTTGGATTTAGTTTTAAGTTTTGATGTATGACATATAGAATGCGCTTCCCTGGTAAAAAGGCATTGATCTAAAACTCAGAAAGTGCTATAAGTAGAATAAAAGTTTTCGTGGGAAATATATTATTTGTGGTTACTTACAAAAGTAGTATAAAAAATTATATATATATTTTAAACTTCATTACTCTTTTAACTCAAAGAAAATAAAAAATCAAAAAAATTGTTTTGTAGGTAAGTTTCATTAATTTTTTGAATTTTGTAATTAATCTCGAAGTAGTTATTGCTCTTCAAAAGTTCTCTAGCTAGTCATAAAAAAGCATAAATGATTTTCCATATAAATGAAATTTTAACTAAAATAATAAAAAAATTACTTATTAAAGATGAAATGAAATTTGTTTCTAATTTTTCAATTAAAAAGATGAAGAAACATTTCATAATATATTTTCAAATATTACTTATTAAAGATGAAATGAAATTTGTTTCTAATTTTTCAATTAAAAAGATGAAGAAACATTTCATAATATATTTTGTTTGAATTAATTTTGTAGGTTTTTTTTTTTATTAGCTTTTTTTTATATACCATTACAATTAAAAAAATGTTAACCATTATTCTCCATATTATAATACTTTAAAGAAAGAAATATTATTATTTTTATATAATAGAATCATATTAGTACGGAGTTTATCTATGTATGTGTCACTTATTTTTTGAATCACATCTTAATGGTTGGAATTGAAGATCTAGATCTTTGGTTGTGGTGAGTCCTTTTGTTATTCACATAAAAGCAATTCTAATTTGAATTATTTCTCTATCATTTTCCTGATAAGATTTACAAATAGTGCCTACCAATCTTCTATGGCTCCACTTGTAAGATCTTCTTACTCTCTAGTCCACTTATTTGTATTTATTGTTTACTAGGTTTGCTTGCATTTACTAGTTGTTAGGCTTACTTGGATTTATGAATATTACCTACATATGTTCCTTATGTCTCATTTAGATATCAAAATTGATTCAATGTTCAAAAAGTCAATGATGAAAAGTAGTATTCAATTTAAACATTCCTTTTTATGTTGGTTTTTTGTAAATGGTGTTTTGCATCATAATGCACATGTGTACCAATCATTAGGCCTATAATTCTTATGAGAAAAGATTCTTGTAAGTTATATTTCTTTTCTGGAAAATTGTATTGTTAGAAATTTAAAATAGTTTTTTTCTTTTTCTTTATTGAACATTGCAGTGATATCTACAAAATAAGGACAAATAATACCTAGTAGATGAAAGACTAAATAGTTCTATTAATTTCCCTTCGTATGATTTCTATATAAACTATAAGTAAATAATTTAATTGAATATACTTCATATATAATTTTATTAAATTCTTTCTACATAATTCTATTATGTATCTTCTATCTCATTTTTATATAAATTGTAATATTGTTGAACTTGTGTCATTTATGCGTGTTCCAAGTGTATTTGAAATTCTCATATGTAAATAAAACTTAACATAATGAAAAGTATGATATGTGAAGTATGTGTGAAATAGTAAAATTATTTATTTTAACTCATCAATATTAAAATATCGAAATAAAGTTAACCATTGAAATTAAGTATAATCTTTCTCTTCAAATAGTAAACATGATTCCAACTAGGCCTCGAATTTGATGGAATTTGATATCATATATAATGTATTTTGTATTTCAGAAAGTATTTAATAGTTGGTGGAAATTTTTCCTAGGGATATGAAATTATGAATAATGAATGAACAGGACAGTTGCGGTGCAAGAGTTTGAAACTTGGAGCCTGCCATTATTTTTTTAATTACATTTAATATATTACCCCTTAGCAATCCATCATATTCAATCAAATCAAATTTATAACAAAATCTTACGAATCGCTACCAAAAGATTTACCTGGAAACCTCAAAATTTGTGGATCGCAACTTGCAAGTGCAGGCCGGAGGGATTTGATTGTATGCTTAGCGTTGTAGTTATGGACTGAGTCGGGGAAAATGATGTTCGACCCCAAATTAATATGTGTCGAGATGTGTCGTTCATGCGAGTTCAATGCAAACATGTAGGCACTGACGTTTAAGCCCATGGTTGGGTCTTCTTCGATCCTCTTGGCACTAAGTCAAGCTCTAGGTTGCAGAAATGTGGTCGAATCGGCCTTACTGTATGGAATTTGGTTAAGATACGATTCAGCCAGATTTTCTCCTTTTGGATTTGTATTAATGAGCTACAAAAATTGTCTACAGTAACGCTCTTTCATACCACAACTCTTATTGAAACCGTTGCAGGAGAGGTCCAGAATGTCATTGTGAAGGACATTTACAAAGGTGAAGAACATTTACAAAGGAGGAGAATCACTCTTTTGTGAAAGAATTTCCAGAATTCCAACAAAAAAAGTATGCTTAGAGTGAAGGAGAATCACTCTTTTGTAAAAGAATTTCCAGAATTCCAACAAAAAAGTATGATTGAAAACCTCCAAAAATCTGTGTCGATAAATACAAATTATTAGCTTAATCATATTATCATATTTCTGGTAAATAACGCCTACAGATTTACATATTTCAAAACTTAGAAATGAGGTTTAATTGTGCATCATTTAATGTCCATTTTATATTTATATGTTTTGTAGATCAAGTAATGGTGGATGATCAAAATTCAAAACGGTAGGGAAGATTATGTGCGAAATTGATCAGTTATTGACTTTTGTCAGATAGTCTAGGTTGAAGTGAAAAAAATTATGCAGATGCTAGTTAACGTTTTTTTTTTTTAAATGGTAAAATCGATTGCATTGACCTAAATTTCACACAGAATACAAAATCTAAACCCCTATATTTCATATAAAATATTTCTGATTGAGACGGAAATTAACTCTATGGAAAGCACGGACTCTTTCTTCCCAATATACTTTAGGATTTGCTAGGTTTAAACCCTTCTTTCTTTGTTGGCCATTGGCTTTAGATTATCTTGTTTTATACTACTTGCTAGGGCTTATCCTAAGCTAACTCTCGGTAGATATCCCATTGATTGCGTGTCATTTCTTTAAAAAAAAAACAAATTTAGTCATTTATTTTCGACTTTTATCGACGAAATATATCTCATAACGCGAGTGCGTAAAAAAATAGATATAAGTTTAATTCAAACAGAATATGTAAATTAGAAATGTGGTTTTACATTTTTTTCAAGGGTTTAAATTTACATGGCAAGGTATTTTTTTGAGACATCACTCTCGATCATTTTGTCATTCTCTCGATCATCATTGGATCATCATTGTCGTGAAGTGTTACAATAGTAAAACTGATCTCTTATGTTGTTTTGTTGATTTTAGAAAAACTGCCGACAATGTTCCTTGGGATAAGTTATGGAAAAGACTTGAAGAGACAATAGTTCCTTGTGAGTTGAGGATTGTTGTGACTCATCTTTACGAGGCTTAAGACCAATGAAAGGTGGTCTACAAATATTAAAAGCAATATCGAGGTTAACCAAGTGTTCCCCTATCCCTTACCACTTTTGGCATTTACATCAATAAGCTAGAGTAATGGCCCCAAGCTTGCTAGTATAGTCATAACTCTTCTCCTTTATGTCAATGATATCATTCTTCTTGCAAGAAGCCATGATGACCTTGATAAACGATGTAAGACTCTTCATGAATACTGCTCCAAGATGGGTATGATAGTTAATACTCACAAGACTAAAGTCATGATAATTAAATCCGAAAAGATCAACCATGGAAATTGGGGTAGTTTTGTTCTTACAAAATTTCGGTATAATTATCAACAACTCAACTAGAATAATAGCATTGAGAAAATGATTTTTGGATGCTGGAAATATTATTATGAGCTTGAAAACAATTGTAAGTGGGTTGATCTTTGTATTTGGAGTAAAAAAAGATTCCTCTTTGAAACTCTCGTTACCTCTATTATTTTATACAGATGTGAAGTTTGGGGTCGCAGTATATCTAGAGAGTCGTGGAGAAAGATTGGGATGATTCCAAAGCAATTTAGAAGCTACAACCTCAAGATCAAGGGAAATATTCCCTATGATCCTCCTAGTCGAAGTTGATCTTTCCCCCATTGAAAACATGCTTATATTTAGGTGTTTGATGTATAAGAAGAAGCTTTACAACATGGAGTCCAAGAGGCTTCCCAAAATTGCTTCTAACTCTAGTCAAAACACCCACCTCCACCTCAAGCGTGGATGGCATAAGGATGCCCAATCTTGGCTTGACCACTGCGGCTAAAGGAGGAGGTCATCATGGGAAATAAGGATAGTGTCAAAAATACTATTACCTATGAATCTAAAGATAAATTGTGGGATGATAAGGAGCTCGAGGAAGAAAGGAAGCCAAGGTATTATAAGGAGATGATCATCCCCACTGTTGCTAACCAGAATTATCTCTTTTTCCTAACTAGTACTAAGAAAAAATGAACATTTCTAAGATAAGAACTAATTCTAATGAGCTTTAGAGTGAAACTGGGTGTTGGTATATTTACTAAAACTCTCTGGGATGAAAGAATTTGTCAACTTTGTGATATTAAGAGGGTGGAAGATGAAAAACACTTCCTCTTAGATTTCCCGACTCACATCCACTCTCATTTCTATAACATTTGCCACACTTCCAATCTTCTTGACTTGCTAAGTTAACCTCATTATATTGATTTTGGAGCGCTTCTTTCTCTTGTTTTTTATCATAAAAATAAGATTTTGAAAAATCACAATTAAATTCATAATTTTTAAAGTTTGATAAACCGCATTAATCTTAGTGAATATTAATTATCTTCATCATTTTATTTTATATTTTATATTATATTATATTTTTCAAAATAATCAATTGATTTTTTAAAAATTAGTTTGTTATATTTTGTTTTTTAAATTTTTATTATCTTTTTATTTTTACTTTTTAATTTATATATTATATTATATTATTTTTAAATTTATATTTGTTTTATCTTTATTTTCAAATTATAATTATATTTGATTAAATTAATTTAATCTTAAAATGTTGTTGAAGATGAATAACATGTTTATATATATTTACATGTTATATTGGTTTTCCATTAATGTAATTTAGTGGTTGATTTTGATTTAATGGTTTACGTACTTATTTTTATTTTTGTTTTTTAAGATATATTTATATATATAGTATTTTTATTTAATAAATAAATATTATTTATTTTTATTAATATCTAAAATGTTTTTATTATTATATTTTTTTAATAATAAATGATTTTATATTCATAAAGAAAATAGAACACCATCTTATACTATAATGAGGTTATATTGATGCAACCATATACCCCAAAGTTCCATTATTGTATCATGGTGCAATTGTTTTTTATGAGTTTAAGAGTTTCCACTCTATTTAATTTATACAACATTACAATATTATATAGGTTTAAAGGTTTTTCATAATTTTATTAATAAATGATAATTATTAAATACATTTTTATATTAGTTTAGAGATTCTTATTTTAATGATATTATTTTTTTTGTGATTTGGAGTTATGTATATAGAGATGAAAAAGGAAATCATTATATATTGGCTTGTTGAAGTTTGAATAGTGTAAATAATTTTTAAGTAGTAATTGTAGTGTTTTTTTTTTTTGTTATTAATGATAATTTTAGCTTTTTAAGAGTTTATTAGGAATGTATATATTCACTATTTGTTTTTTCCACTAAAAGATAATTAGTTAAGAATTGATGTACAAATCATGTAAATTCAAATGTTGCATTTTTTGGACTTATCATATTAGTATCGAACCAATAACTAGTTACTTCCATTTAATATTTTCTTCTTGATGTAGGTTTGCCACCCTTAATATGTTTAGAGAAATGCATAACTCTATCTCATTCAATAGTGGTTGAAGATTCTCATTATCTTAACTATATGACTTTATTTAATATCTTTCACATGTTAAAATTTAAATACATAATCAAAACTATTAAACACCAAAAATTGAAAGATTTTATAAAATCTTAAAAATATGATTGTATGCTATCTTGAAACACATATGTTAATTTAAGAAAAAAACAAAACACTTTCCATAATAACTTAGTAAAAAACAATCTTAAAAAGATATTAATAAAAACTAAGATGCTTCAACACTCACAAAATTTACCCAAAACCTAAAATAAACCGCATGAAAAATGCAAAAACATAATCAAATCCTCATTTGACCAGCAAAATAGATCAAAATTCCATGCCTGATGCCAAGTTCCAACTCCATCCTCGTGTTGACACAATCCTACACAATCTTCCTGTACGATGCTTCTGGAATCCATTTAATTTCCTTTCGGAAACATATCAGATAGTGCGCACATAATTTAACTAATTAGAGCCAATAGAGCCATCTTTGTAAGGGTAAAGTTTATTTCTATAGTGTGTAAATAAAAATATTTACCAGGTTATAGGATATTTAATGAGGTAAGGCTGTATAATATTTATAGATGAGTATATACGGCTGGACCGTATTAAATATCTTATAAAAGGGTAAAATATTGCTTACGTATTTATAAATTCAGTTAACCTGGCAACTTCGTGGATAGCTATATTAGGTGCGACAGAACATGGGTTTCTTGGTTCTAGGTTTAACGTTAAATCGTAGATGCCTTTAAAATTTTAGTTTTGCGACTAATCTCATCAATGGAGTACCTAATTTTAGTTATGCGACTAATCTCATCAACGGAGTACCTAATAGTTATCTGTACTTTTAAAAAAGAGATGGCAGATTTATTAAATATGGTAGACAATAGGTTATGGTTAATTTCTGATTAAAGAGAAGAACAACATTTTAAACGTTCGAAAAGCTTTCATTCTTCACTCTTCTTATAAGTTTTAAAACCAATAATCAAATAAAAACTAAAACCCAACAACTAATTTAGACCTAAGGAGAATGTGACATTTAAGATGGCGTTGTGGATTTCATTTAAAACCAGCTATGGACATTGCACCGGTGAGGGGACGGTCGATCTCAAAACTATGATGATGAAATGGCTGACGTATAAATTCATACGTGCTACGGTTTACGAAATGGCTGACGTATAAAAATTGTTCATCATCAAACTATAAATGTTTCCAGACGTCATGGACAGCCTTGGAATTTCAAAACTATTTGTGTATACTGAAAATGTGTGTTTTTTAAAAGTAAATTCGGTAGGGGTGAGATTATTTCATAGTTTTTTTTTGGAAAAATACTTATTAGTGAGATTATATTAGGCCATTTTCAAGAATAACAACTAAATAAAAAAAGGAATTGAATCATTGACCTAATAACTAAGAGTGCTTTAACACTTCACCTAATCATCATTTAAGATATCTGTTTCTACTGAAAATTTAAAGTTTTTTTTTTTTTAAATTTGGTAGGAATAAGATTACATCTCGGTCATTTTCAAGTCATAGTTATCTCTAAAAATAACACCTAAATAAAACAAAAAAAAAAAATGAACCGCTTACCAAACAACTAGAAATACTTAACACTTCACATAATCACTATCTATCCAAAACCAATAACTTTTACTATTTAATTTAATATAATTCTTTAGCATTTAATATTTATCAAAATTTTCTAAACTTTTTAGATAATAAATAAAAAAACTTTAATTTAACATAATAATATAAAATATCCTTACCCCACTCCAAAATGTAATCAGGTAAATCTAGTATCTTATTTATTGTACTAAATATATCAAAACAATACAATTAGTAGGATATCATTTTCCTCTTAGGTTCTTAATAGTTTTGAAACGCATAACCATTGTAAAGGACGAAAGCACTCGTCCAAAACTTTAGACTTTCAAAATCCAAAAGAACCGCAAGCTAATATATCATTGAACAATCAACATCCACGCTGCTATATCCAGAATTTTAGATTAATCATAAAAGATAGTTTACCGATTAAGTAACTGATATTTGACAATTCAAAATTCCAATTTTAATTTCTGTAAATTGTATTGTAATTATGCAAATGCAATTTACGGTCTTGAATATCAGGACCAAAGCTTCATTAAACCTAAAGCGACTACTTAAATAGGCTATCTCTGATTACTAATTAGTTTGGATTGGAATCTTTTTGCTTTACCAACGTTGTTCTTGGTGTAACTATAAATGTGATTAAGAATTTATTGAGCTACCATGGTTGAAGTGATGAATATAAATGAGACTTGAATTATGTGAGTTGTATATTTGAAGTGATGAACATAAATGAGAATTGAATTATGTGAATTGTATATTGAAAGTTAAAAGGAAATTAAAAAAAATATCAAAGGAAATTCCACAAGCCATTTTATAACAAATATTTAATGCCTGCAAAAAGTCGTGGGAAATTCATCTTAGCAATTTATGAGAGGTTAGGTTAAGTACAATCTTCCATAAAGAAACTTGAAAATCAATGTATGCATGAAACAACAAAAGTTAGAAACTTGAAAATCAATGCAGGCATGAAACAACAAGAAGCAAAAAGGTCGTGGGAAAATTCATCTTAACAATTTATGAGAAAGTTAAAAGGAAATTAAAAAAAAATATCAAAGGAAATTCCACAAGCCATTTTATAACAAATATTTAATGCCTGCAAAAAGTCGTGGGAAAATTCATATTAGCAATTTATGAGAGGTTAGGTTAAGTACAATCTTCTATAAAGAAACTTGAAAATCAATGTATTCATGAAACAACAAAAGTTAGAAACTTGAAAATCAATGCAGGCATGAAACAACAAGAAGCAAAAAGTCGTGGGAAAATTCATCTTAACAATTTATGAGAGGTTAGGTTAAGTACAATCTTCTATAAAGAAACTTGAAAATCAATGTATGCATGAAACAACAAAAGTTAGAAACTTGAAATTCAATGCAGGCATGAAACAACAATAGATTAGAGTAAAAGAAGAGCATAGTTTTTAAAAGCATATTTTTTTATACAAAAGAGGTGGGCCTGGAAAAGGCACTAGCCATATTGTTGATGGAAGAATAATTTTGTGAAGATGAGATTTACATGGCAATTTAAGATGCGATGTTTGTAAGTGTACTCTTTGTTGAGGAAATAGTTAAAGAACATTGAAAAGGTTATTGTGACATTTGAGAATTTTTAGATAATTGGTAGGTGCTTCACATTTAAAGAACATTGAAAAGGTTATTGTGATACTTCAGAATTTTTAGATAATTGGTGGGTGGTCTTATTTTACTAGGACTTTAAAAGTTGAAGTAAAATATGTGACACATTTACTTTGGAGAATTGTGCTACTATGGTATAACATTTCTCTCTTTATGTTTCTCAAGATTCACTTAGATAGGAAATTATTTTGCACAAATATCCATTCTTTTTCATTCTTTGGCTTTAACGTATAGCTTCAGTCAACTTAAAACATTTCTTTGTTTATATTATTATTGGAGCAATGGAATCTACAAACTTGTAAAATTGAAACGTTTCTTTGTTTCCATTATTATTGGAGCAATGGAATATAAAAACTTGTAAATTGTGACATTAGTTTGGTATAACTAGATTTTGGAGTAAATCATCATTTGGAATAGTATGTATGTATATCAATTAATAATTTATTGCCAAATTCATTTCTCTTATTAGATATATCTCAAAACTAGAAGCAGGTGGTATGTTTTTGTGGTTTTTTAGGATGTCATGTATTTCTATTTTGTATCAAACCTTATATCAGATAATGTCAGAAATTATCTCCTCATTTGCATGGAACTTAGTCTTATTGGGCATCTAAATATTAGTGACATAATGTAAATTGTTGTTTTTAAATGATAGTTTAAAGGTATGCAATGGATAACCATCGACTACTTTACTTGGGATTAATTATATAGTTTCAAAAAGAAAAATAAACTTGTTTCACATGTTCAACACCTTTTCTTGAAACCTAGACAAGTGTAGTTGTCAAAGTATTACAATTTAAATATATTTAATTTTTAGTTGATATGTCTACAAGTTAGATTAAAGGGAATGGCATCTAAATAAGACACCAAGGTGAAAATTATTTTTCAATTTTCAAAGAAATTCTTTTATCTAAAAAATAAACATAGTTATATATGATTTGGAGCCTTATTAGAGTGAGGTTGTTGTGATTTTTTTCAATGTTACTTTAGTACACACTCGTTTTGTTGTTATATATATTTTGGTGATAAATAGGAGGAAGGATTTGATCAAAGCATGCTTTGACCACATTTAATGCTTATAAGTGTTTGCTATTTGAGAATGTAATAATGGAGGAAATGAGAACATAATCCTATAACATAATGTTAAGAGATCCACATTGTTCATTTATTATATGTTTAATCTTTTAATTTTTAAAAGGTTAAGATACTATATACTTTATTGTTAGATTCAATAGTATATATTAGATTATGTAAATCATAGTATAAATCATATTAATTAATATATTTTTGAGTTCTTATTGATAACGTTCAATAGTTTTACTATGTTGGTCATCTTATATGTCCTATATGATCTCTTTAGTCATATGTCATATATACAAATGTTATGTATGTTTTGGTCAAAGACATTTGATTTCAGGTTCTAAGATTTTATTGTGACTATTCAATACAATTGTAAATTAAGGTTTAAGATTTCACAAGTCATTTGTGTGTTATGGTCATTTTGTTTTTTCTTTATAATAAATATGTGAAAATTTTTGAAGAATAGTGTTCTAGTCAAATCTTAATTAGTGAAAAGTTAATTTATTATAGAATATCACTTATGCATACAAAATTCTAAAAATAACTTTTCTTGATAAAAAAGCCAAAAATGTAAAAATAAAAAATTACCCATAAATAAAAAAACATCCAAATTCCAACTAATCAAACTTATTTCACTTCAATTAATTTAGAAAAATTATTAAATTTTTTATAAAATTTGAATATTTTAAAAATTAATTTTTATTTTTTTTATTTTTTAAAATCTAAATTTCTATTTTCTAATGAATAGATATATAAGATGTTACTAATTTTATTTAGATGGTTAGTAATAAAAATGATTTAAAAATATAAAATTAAAAAAAATGTCTTTACAACTAATTATCCTATTTATTGCCCAGAAAGTTATAGAAATTCCACTTATATTTAGAGAAAATCTGGCAAGGATTTTTGTAAATCCAAGTTATACTTGTTAAATTTCAAAATTTTTGGTTTTCTCGAGGTTTTTGATGGTGCTGAATCCATTTCCACCATCAAAAACAAGATTCAAACACTGCCTTTACAAGAATTTTTGAAATTTTTTTGCCCAAATTCAAGCCACTTTTAACCTTCTAGGCCATTCCTCCACCTCGGTAGATGACTACAATCGCTTACCCGGAAACTCACATTGTACGACTAACAGCCAAGTCGTTGGAGGAAGCTAATTGATCCGTTAAACTTCATTTCCAGTTGTTTCACATGAAATTCATAGTACACAATGATTCCTGATCTGCAGAATACCAGATTCTGGCATTCCAAAGCTAAGATATTTTAAAATTTCTGAATTTCGATGCATTAAAGATTGTGCACTTTTAATAGACCTTCTGAAAAACTCTGATTTTCCATGCCTCGTAGTTTCTGCAATTTAAATCGTCCACGCAATGAATACAAAAATTGAACTACACATTTGTGCTCAGACCTTCGGTACCTTTCTCCAACCTCTGGTCAATATAGTGTACTCGTTTATCCCACTGGCAAAAGAACATGTGTCATCTCACCAAGAGTGTGTTTTGTCCATTATGAATTTGACATGACACTATACAGAAAACCGCTAAGCTTATCTTATCTATTTTACATAAGGCTTATGTTAACAATTGAACCTTCTCCCAGACCATTCTAATTTTAAACTTTTATATGAATTATATCTATTTAAAGTAGGTTAACGGTAGGGAATATTCTGAAACTTTATTTCCATACTTCCCGGTTTGTACCATAAAGATTTGAATCATTTCAGCCAAAAACTGTCGATGAAGTTAGATCATTATATCGACAATACTTAGCGTCTATCATCACTTTTGGGGCTTGCATCGGGTAACCAGGACTTCCCGGGAGGTCACCTGTCACGCCCCAACACCTGCGGTAGTCTTTCAACCGCTTATAGCGAGGTGCGGCACTACCAACCATTTTCTTTTCACCAATACTTACGATTGTAGACTACGCCTAACATTCCATACTTAGTCTTATTTCCGTTACCAAGTATTATTAATGTGTTCCTTTATACAAGTGAAAGCCCATAACATTCACATAAACAACATTATACAAGAGAAATGCACAACAGTATAAAGGGAGGGGCAACTCCCTGCAATATGAGTTTGCCTGAATCAATATATTATACAATCTTCACTTTTACAAAGCTTTACAAGTTAAATCTTGGGAAACCCCAAATTTACACTTAGCCAATTTTCACAACTTCCGCAAACTCGGTTGCCTAGCTCGTTGGCACCTCCGCACGGTCGCCGCACGACTCACCAACCCTTCGTTCACCTCGTCGCACAATCGTGTTGTTTTCCCAACTTGGGTGCGCCTCCAAGTCGCCACACACGGGCGCCTCTAACCGAGACACACCTTTGTTCACAATCTCAACACTTCACCAAGTCACCGTGCACACTTGCACGATGGGTGGGCGCTCACCCGAGCCACCCAAGAACCCGTGCCAAGTCGTTGCACAAAACGGGCGCTCCTCCGTTTCACCGTCGGGCGCTCCTACGCATCACCCGGGCGCCACACACCCATGCACGCCCTCACCCAACCGTCGGGCGCTCCTGCCTGCGCCCTTCACCCACAACCGAGTCAAGCGAGTCTTCTTCGTGCAGCCCTGCCCAAGAATGGGCGCATCTCAATCTGCGCCTCTTCTCCTTAGTTTTGCGCACTAGACCTGCGCCTTACTCCTTTGAGCGAAGATGCTATGTGTTGGATTGTTGAGCGATGGTTGGAATGAGCTCCATGCTCACCCAATATATACACACGGCAGGGCGAGGTCGTGGCTACCCAGCCGACCTACCCACGCCTCTACACGCCATCATAAATCATGTCAGCCCCTTCTCAAACGCGTTCCAACCTCCGTCAGTTTTACACTTTTGTTGGTCGGCCTCCATATGTTTCAACCCATGTCTCCACGCCTATAAACAGCTCGCCCACTCCTCATATGCGCATAACATATTATCGCACACCCAAGGGAGCTCGCACTTCAACCGAACCGCAGCTCGTTCAGCCTTCCACCCACGCGCGCTCTCCACCCGGTCGCGGTCGCACGTCGACAGAACTGCAGGTCCTTACATCCTCCTCCACCTGAAATCATTGTCGTCCTCGACAACATACCATCCTGGTATCCATCCACCAAGATCAACATCAATATCTGTCTCAACCATGATGTCAACTCCTCCACATACTGCAAACATCCCTGCAACATATGTAGAACCACCATCTCCATCATGTCTCGTCCCGGCAACCATCTGTCACCAAGATCACCATACCAAGGTATACACCTCATCGGTATGTCATACATCGGAAATCATCTCAATCCATGATCATCGACCATCTTGTCGCAATCTCCACATGCTGCTCTCCATCGTGGAAGGCTGGTCCCTCCATCTCAAGCTGCATGCTTCCTGCAACCTCTCGTGTCGACCTCATCATGTGTCGTCCTCGTGTGAACTGCTGCCATGATACTCCAACACAATGCTAACACATCTCTGTACATGTCGGCCCTCATGTTTGAACTAGTCGGGTGATCAGTCCAACTATCACGTCCAAACCATGAGAATGCACATCCTCATGCCATCATCAGTCGTTTCTCAGAACATCCCGTCACATCCTCAACTCGATCAAGAATCCATCTCCATACAAGTAAGCCATGCTCAGGTCCATGAAGTAGTCCTCATCTCATCTGCAACATGTTGTCCATGATGTCTTCTATCCAACATCATCATCCATAAAACATCCATCTCCTCAAAGTGAAGAGATCATCTCATCAAACTCCGACTCTCGATGTGCCACATCCAGGTCCATGAAGCAACCTCCATCATATCTACAATGTGCCATCCCTCAAGTTTGCCATAAAAACAAGTATACACCTGTCTCATCTATCCATGTGCTGCCCATGATCATAGATCAATCAGCTCCCATGTGCCAAAAGTAGTTGAGTCTCGGCTCAACCCATGCCCAAGTGTAGTCACCAAGGCATCATCAACGTTGTAACTCCATCACTCCAAAGTGTCTCATATCGATCCTCCACATCAAGTCACTCTTCCAAGCCACACCCATACATGTACTTGAAAGTATGCACCCCATTCTGCATCAAAGTCTCTGACCTCAGCTCCTCAATGCACCAGATCCTCCAAGTCCACCATATATGAAGTCTCCCTGGAAGTCACAACCTCATGTCATCATGAGCTCCATGAGTCATCTCCAACCAACATCTCAGCAAGCATACATGTCTCGGCCCAAAGGTCTCTGCAAGATGCCTCAGCTCTCCATGTAGTAGGAATGCTCCATATTCTGCTCACAACTCCATCCAAGTCCATGGCCTTGTTGTACAAGAGTGTACAACCTCTCCATTGGCTCATAAACAAAACATCTCCATGTCGCATCAGCAAATCCATCTACACAACATCCCTACCTTGGCACTCCTCATTGGATGCCCATAAGTGACACCTCTACAAGTGCTCCTGCACAATGTCCCTGCATAAGACTGCCATGCTCCATGTTTCCAACCTGATGTCCATGAATAAGTTGCCCATGTAGTCCAACCAAGTAGACCCATCACAACAATCGATCATCCTCATCCAAGTCTGCAATCTTCAGTCTAGTGAACTCGGTCACCCAACCATATCATCATCATCACGAGTCCCTTCCATCATAGCTCCCAAACTAAAGGTTCCACCAAGACTTCCTCTCTTGGTCTCGGCCATGAGAAGTCCACCCAGGTATCATCATACCTCAAGAGTGTGCCCTCTTCAATCTGTCCATGAGTCATGCCGGGCACTTAGCCAATTCTTCATGTGGCTAAAGCATGACCCGTCCTCCACAACGATCATCATGTTCCTCCCTTGTCACGGGCCTTTGTACCTTCTGCCATAAGGTCACAAACAACCCCAACAAGTCCTGCAACAGTCAACAATCCTTGCTTCTCCATACAAGGTCTCATCATAGACATCCATGGTAAGCTCCTCCCTAGCATCGACAAACTAATTTTGCCCTTCCCTGCATATGGTCCATCTACCAAATGCTCAAGTGAAACACAAGTATCAATAATACTTACATCGTCATCATGAGGTTCCTCCATAGGAGTGTCCTCATCCATCCATAGGAGTGTCCTCATCCATCCATGTCTTCTATCATCATGAGGTTCCTCCATAGGAGTGTCCTCATCCATCCATGTCTTCTATGGCCCCAAGCTTGCTGGTATAGTCATAACTCTTCTCCTTTATGTCAATGATATCATTCTTCTTGCAAGAAGCCATGATGACCTTGATAAATAGTGTAAAACTATTCAAGGTGATAAACAGAGTTTTACACTGTTTATCAAGGTCATCATGGCTTCTTGCAAGAAGAATGATATCATTGACATAAAGGAGAAGAGTTATGACTATACCAGCAAGCTTGGGGCCATTACTCTAGCTTATCACTGATGGGGCCATTACTCTAGCTTCAAGTGAGTTTTTTTTTTAACAGAGTTTTTTAATAGAGTTTTGGCTTGATTAATAGAAGTCCATGGTGTGTTGTTTCATATATTAATTTATTTTTATTTTTTTTATATTTTAACATATCTATAAAACAAATCTATATTAAATATGGAATGTAGAAAATTGTATACACATGTATATTATTTTTTCCATAATTATATGGATTCTGATTTTTTTTAAATGCTATTTTTTTAATAAGAGAGTATAAGACAATTGTTTGTGTTGCTGCAATATTTCCAGTTAAATGAGGAATAAATATATAAAAATTGTGGACAAAGGAATACAATTGTGAGGCTAATTTCACAAAGAAAATTGATTGTTTTATATTTTTAAATTAATAAAATTTGAAAAAACTGAAATTTATATGTCAAGAATTGGTGCAACATTTAATTTTTGTAAGTTTGGCAAGACATTTTCATTCATTCATTTTCAAAAAAGTAGGTTACATCCATAAAAGACGTTCAGTGGCATCAACCTACCTATTTGGGAAAGAAAAGTTGTTGGCCACTGAACCACATGATATGCTATCCAAAATATTAATAATTTAAGTTTGTTAAACAAGGTCTTCTATGACTCAATGTCTAGAAACCATCTATCATCTAAATAGCTATAGTATAGACTACTAGATGACATAGACATCAAGAAAATTAAACAAATTTAGGTGCTACCATATCCAAGCTAAATGCTACTCATTAGAGGACTCCACGGGATCTAGGTCCTTAGAACTAAAGACTGGTAATTCAGATTGAGGAAGACATAGAATGTGTTGCTCAATGCGGCCAAGACGAACATTCTGTTGCTGGATTTGGAATTGGATAAGATGAAATTCTTTCTTAATTTCCTAAAAACCTGGATCAAATTTGATAGAGCCCACAGGAGAGGTCATGATAGCCCTGGCAACGATCCTTTTCATCAGCCAGTAGAGATGGAAAGTTTGTTTATATTGAGTAGTGTGGCCTCGAGTATTGTTGAATTTCCATGAACTTGGGTCTAGGTTAGACTCTCAAAATCACTTACGCTACCAAACCAAGAATCTCAACCATAAACTACTTTGCAGAACGCAAATATAAAGTGGTAAATTACACATGCACAAATATACACAGTTTTTAACAAATTGTACAATATTGTACAATCCCAATCTTTGTTATATTAAACCATATCTAAATAATACAACAATCTATGGTATACAAGATACAATGAAAAACTTGTTGCATAGACTCGATGGTGTATCTTCTCCTGTCGGTCCTTCACACTCGTACTGCTCACTAGTTATGCCTTAGTACATTAAGGCCACAACACAGCGAGACTCTAGGAGGGCTTCCACCTAACACTATTGCAAGTCACTTCTGTAACATATACATGATGTCATCCAATCTTCTCTCTGGGTAAGCCTAATTCCCAAGCCCCAAACTCCCAAGCTAGTAGTCACCTTTGTCTATCAAGGTGCTAGACTTCGGCACCAATATTCACCCAACCATCAGCTCCTCTTCGTCACTTCAAGATAGCTCGTCTAAGGTTACTTTTGGCTATCAACACGTTTCCCTCCACCAGGCCAATGATTCCCAATACTACACTGTAGGTTTTGCTCCTAGGATGGACCCTTCACCACCATGAGAGGTTCTCCACATGCCACCAAGAGGCTGCTCCAATTATGATCCAAATCCAGTTAACTCCTTTGACCCAACGCACCTCCAAACACTGCTCCAAATATGTTTGTACACTATTGTTCATGACTGTTATGGTTAGGGCACTAGGGCACACTGTTGCAGCCCTAAAATCCTCCCATAGTCCTTGAACAACCCTCTAAAAAGTTGTGGCACACACTTAAGAGACACCTCCTTTGATACACTATTGCCTAGGGTCAATATTAGCCCTTAATCTACCCCCATGCAAGACTTGTTGTGGTGATATGGCTTGCAGCCTAGCACACAACAGTCCTATAGCCTTCGGTCCCTCAAAACAGTGCCCAAACAAGCAGTGTTTAACCCTTAAGGGCTCGGCCTAACACACAACATACTCGGCCTCCATTACAGCAACTCGAACCCTGTAATAAATCCAAAACAATCCTCCTTTTTCTTGTTGTTCCTGCCTCCTTATGTTGTGGCTAGGGCATAAAGATGTCCCTTCTCCAACGAGTCCTCTTCTAGAGATTGTGTTGCACAAGATGGATTACAAATAACCTCTACTTCACCTTGTATATATACACATAAACAAGGGATCCATGAATTGAAGAAGAGACGTGTCTCTTGGATGAATTCACTTCAAGCCTACATGACCTAAATGTTCATTAATTAATTGTCAACTTCAAAAATTCATATCTTTGTTTCTAGAGATTTGATTTGAGTGATATTTGGAGCGTTGGAATTGGCACACCAAGCTCTATCACCTCAAGTTTTCTCATGCTCAAATTATTCATGGTTTTGGCCAAAATATTGATGGGTGAAAAACCCATAACTTGGGTTCCAAGCCCACAAGTGACTCTTGTGGCATTTTTCCCTCTAAACCCTGAACCATAGGGCTTAGAGTACCTCCCAAGCTATACAAATCATCACTCTCTCTTAGCGAGGGAGGTACTTCCAATACTGGGAAGTATCTCATCATCATCATCACTGCCTGCAAAACTTTCCCAACTCCTGGTGCTCACAATCGCAGCAATCCCTATACAATGAACTATGCCCTTCCTGGAAGTGTCACTTTCACTGGAAGCATCCTTCTTTTTCTTATTTTCCTATATCACTTTCCAATCTCTCCAAGATTACTTCTTGGCAGTTGTAGGAGCACCCTTGCTCCCCATGGACCATCCTCTCTTCTTGGGCTGCAAAGTATCCTTCTGATCCTACAAGCTCCCTCTCAAAATTGACTCCCTATGAGTCTCTGGAACCTGGAATTTCTTCTCTGGAAAGTGTAATTTCTTCTTGGGAACCTATACCTACTCCTCTGAAGCCTGCATCTACACCTGCACCTGCTCCTACTCCTGCTTCTCTAAAACCTACATCTGCTCCACCTGCTTATTTCCATGATCCATAGGCTTGCCCATCAACTTGTAGAGACCATGCTTTCTAACTCCAAGTACCTAGAGCCTCTGGGACTGAGTCTTTCCTTCCCATCCTAGAACAAGACCTAAAATCCTTTCCTCTTGATCATCGAGATGGAAATCACACTATATCTGAGTCTTGATACAAACAATACATCCTGGACCTACATCACACGTCATATCTCCATCCTCAATGGCACAACACCTAATCCTCAAATCTCCAACTAACTCTTTTTTCCCAACACCATGTGCAACTCTGAGTCCTATTTAGCTAGAGTCTGAAAAAACTCCTATGAACCTGTCATATGCTTCGTCACATGACTATACACATACCATCCATCCTCATTGATAATACCCTGTGAGAAATGAGAAATCATAGCAAATTCCTCCTCTTCCAATCTCCTGGTGAGATCATCTATCTCAGCAGAAGTGGCAACATTGGTGACCTGTTTTCTTTACCTCTTCTCATCATCACCCTTCTTCTTCATCGGAAATATTGATGAGTAATGACCCATCTCGCCACAATTGAAACACTTGACTTTACTCAATTCCTTCTTTTTCTTACCTTTAATTCATGTTGTAAGTGCCACATCATCATTGAAATACTTCTTCTTTGGATGAAGATCCTCGTCTTGCAACTCTTCATGAATGAAGTCATTCCACAACCTATCCTAGTCTATCAGCGTTTCTTTGGAAATGATCCCTTTGATGAAGGGCTTCCATTCCTCAGTGAACCCTTTCCAGGAAATCCTTACTATATCTCCATGTACGATAGTCACATCGATGGAAACAATCTCATCTTTGACCTGAGATGACCTCGTCAAATACGAGGTCATGCTTTAACCCTTTACCATCTTGGTGGAATTCAACTTATCCTCTAATACCAGTACCCGTCTCTCATTCTTATTCTGGAACAAATTCTAAAGAGCCATCCACATCTCATGTGCATTATTCTTCCTAGATAAATGAGGTATCAGGGCATCCTTCACTCCATCTAAGATGATCAATCTGGCCCTCACATCCAAATCTTCATATATTTCCAACTCCTTAGGGTTGGTTAGATTCTTGATCTCTTTCTCAGTAAACTACCAGACCTTGTTGACCTGCAAGACCAACTTCATCCTTTCGTTCCAAGGAGTATAGTTGGAAAACTCCTCCAACCTATCGTCATAACGAAGACCTGTATGTAACTTCGAAATTGTAGTGAGCCATTCACTTACAATGTGACCAACTCCCTCTCATGTTGTAATTCGATGCACACAACTTTGATTTACTTACTTCCAAAGTAGCTCAGGCACGCTTTAATACCATGTTGAATTTCCATGACCTTGGGTCTAGGTTAGAGTCTTAAAATCATTGACGCTACCAAACTAATTATGTCAACCATAAACTACTTTGCACAGCGCAAATATAAAGCAGTAAAACACGCATGCACAAATATACATAGTTTTTAACAAATTGTACAATATTGTACAATCCCAATCTTCATTATATTAAACCAAATCTGAATAATACAACAGTCTATGCTATACAAGATACAATGACAAACTTGCTGCATAGATTTGATGTTGTATCTTGTCCTACCGGTACTTCGCACCCGTACTGCTCACTAGTTGTATCTTACTCCATCAAGGCCACAACACATCAAGACACCAGGAGGGATACCACCTAACACTGTTGCAAGTCACTTATGTATCATTTACATGAGATGATCCAATCTCCTCTCTAGGTAGTCCTAATTCCTGAGCTCCAAACTGTTAGGCTAGCAGTCACCTTTGTCCATCAAGGTGCCACACTTCGACACCAACCTTTAGCTCCTCTTCGTCACTTCAAGATAACTCGTCTAGGGCTACTTTGGGCTATCAACACGCTTCCCTCTACCAGACCATTGATTCCCAATACTACACTATAGTTTCTTCTCCTAGGATGGTCTCTTCACCACCACGGAAGGTCCTCCACATGGCTTCAACATGCTACTCCAATTCTGATCCAAATTTGGTTAACTACTTTGACCCAGTGCACCTCCAAAGATTGCTCCAAATATGTTTGTACACTATTTTTTGTGACTGTTATGGTTAGGGCACTAGGGCACACTACTACAACCCTAAACTCCTCCCACAATCCTTGAAAAACCCTCTAAAAAGTTGCGACACACCCTTAAGAGACACCTCCTTTGATACTCTCATGCCTAGGGTCAATATTAGTCGTTAATTTGCCCTTAACAAGCCTTGTTGTGGTGCTATGGCCTGCGGCCTAACACACAATAGTCTTGTAGTCTTCGGTGCCTCAAAACAGTGCCCAAACAAGAAGTGTTTAGCCTTTAAGGGCTCAACCTAGCACACAACATACTCGACCTCCATTACAACAACTCAGACCCTGTAATAAATCCAAAACAATCCTCCTTTTTATCGTTGTTCCTGCCTCCTTATGTTAAAGCTAGGGCATAAAGATGTCCCTTCTCCAACGAGTCCTCTTCTAGAGATTATGTTGCACAAGACGATTAGAAATAACCACTGCTTCACCTTGTATATATACATATAAACAAGGGCTCGATGAATTGATGAAGATACATGTCTCTTGGATGAATTCACTTCAAGCCTACATGACTCGAATATCCATTAATTAATTGTCAACTTCAAAAAATCATATCTTCATTTCTAGAGCTTTGATTTGAGTGATCTTTAGAGCATTGGAATCAACACGCCAAGCTCTATCACCTCAATTTTTCTCATGCTCAAATTCTTCATGGTTTTGGCCCAAATCCCAATGGGTGCAAAACAACTACCTTGGGTTCCAAGCCCACAAGTGACTCTTGTGGCACTTTTCCCTCTAAACCCTGATCCCTAGGGCTTGGATTACCTCCCAAGCTACCCAAATCAACAAGTATGTCTTGGGTCGGGAACTAAGATGTATTAGTCTTCTATATGAATTTCAACTTCTTCCCGCTGATTTATTTCTACTTCCCATGTCGAGATCATTTGTTTAACTTGGGCCGAGGTGCTTGTATTATAATCTTGGACCACCTCAGTGATGATCTGAGCATCAATCTTGCAGCTGCTTCTTCTCAATTTTTGGCTTGAGGATGAACCCATGCAACCTCGGTTCCCTGACTATCGACTATGACCTCAGCCCCCATTTTCGGACGAGATAGAACTAAGGGACAGGAGAGCCATTTGAATTGTAAACCAAACAACAGAGCGACAAACTGTCAATTGAACAGGATGAGCCATAGTCTAAAACCAGACTGTCTACTCACAGGTAGGATGATTACAATTTTTTTGATAACCTGACACAATAACATGAAATAAAAGCAAGAGGAAAACATTGATAGGCTCAAGAATTGCATAGAAACTAAGGGTAGAATAGGATGACCACCTTCAACGCTCAATACTGTGTTCCAGGCCCCCATGCTCAAGTAGGTTAAGAACCTCGTGGCTCGTCTCATCATCATTAGCACAACCCATGCACGCAACTACCCCACTTACCTAATCACACATGCAAGGGCAAGGGTCAAGCCATCCTCCATCCCTTTCAACTATCATTTCACACATGACGAGAGTCCTCAGATGGAGAATGAGTTGTATTGCAACCTAATCGGGGAAGAATTGGCGCAACATTTAAAACTATTGACATAATGATAATTCATGTTTTTTATCATGTAGAGGTCACTATGTATTAGCTCAAAATATAATCTCTCGAGATAACTCTCTAGTATCTCAAAATATAATTTTTCGATTTGTTGAGGAATTTTAAATTTATAAGAGAAACATTCATCATCTCATTTTTACATTAATAATTTACATGGAAAGAAAATAAAAAAATAAATTAATATCCCTTTTACAAATTACAAATTTGTTATTTATATAAACAAATATATGTATTCTTACAATCTCACCAATTATGAATATTTGTAATATGTTGTAGTAGTTTGTCAAGACAAAACATGGTGATTATGTTTTATGCATTCATACCATTAAAGGGGCTGACCTCCAAGCCCGTCTAGACCCCGACCTTTAACATCAATTTGGTAGCAGTGCCAAGGAGAATAGAGGGATTAGAATACCATTAAGAAATTTGTTGTCATTGTTGATTGGGAGAGTTGCCTAGGCATCATTGTTGAAGCACCATAGTTCTAAGGAAACTCTTGGTCGTTCAACAATCCTCATAAGCACCTGAGTGATTCTTCCAAAATCAAATAGATTCATTAACCACAAGCTTCTAATGGGTTCTTCAACCTCATAGGCAGGGCTTGGTTAAGGTTGACCTAGTAGTTGGAGACCTTATGATATTTATGCAAGCCCTCGTCAAGGAATTTGACTACTTTGATATTATATTAGACATATATGTGAGATCATTCCATCATCCACAAGTACAAATTTCATAAGGAATTAGCATCTGAAGTTGAGCCACAAGTCAAGGGAGCCAAAGCAAGGAGGAATAGGGCCCAGTTTGGGGCACATTTGTTACTGTTTGCAAGGTCGAGTATAACGAAAAGGAGGTTGCAGCTTCATGAGCAAGTTTGGGTGATTTTGTGTTGGGATAAGGTTGTCTTCTCTTGATAAATTAAGCCGTGAGTATGTTATGGAAATTAAGGTATGTCACAGCCCTAAATCACAGCTTGTGAGGGGGTCGCATGTCATACTAGAGGGTTGGTAACCAACATAAATATTAGCACATAGTAGTAGTGACACAGGGAGGAATATCACAGTTGTAGGAGGATGTTAGGAGGTGAAACAAAAGGTTAATCGTGAGCTAATTTTTTCCCTAACCAGTCAGCATTACCTATAGCAGAAGTACACCAGATTTGAAGGTATGTTGATGTTATTTTGATGATGAATTTGTGCTAGGTGGATGGTCCATGTGTGGAAAGTTTATGCAGCCTGTGGGAGCCATGTCTTAAGGTTGTCTTGGGTGTTTAGAAACCCTAATTAGGAGCAGATTTCATAGTGAATTGTGACAGAAGTATTGGGAATCATTGGATTGTTGGAGGGCAATGTCTTGGTGTATACCCTTGAAAAGAAGTTATAAAGGGAGCTTTTCAGCTAAAGTTTGGGTGAAGTTGTTGGAGCCTATTTGTAGCTCTTTGATGGACGAAATAAGCTACCAGATTGGTAGATTGGAGCTTAGGTATTGGCCAACCTAGAAGAGAATATTGGATCATCCCATGTTCATTGGAGTAGAAGTGAATTACAATAGTGATAGATGGAAACCCTCCTAGAGTCTTTATTTTTTATCTCTTGATGGACTAAGGGGAAGCTAGAGAGTATGAAAAAAGTGAAGGATTGGCAGGACAAGATACGACATGGATGTTGTGATTATGCATTAGAGAAGCGAGATTGTCATTGCATCTTGTGTTCTTATAATTGTGGAGAATTTATGGTTATTTTCCCTTGTATGGGAGTCCTAGACAGTTGTATTATTCAATTGGTTTAATATAACGAAGATTGGGTTGTTGTACATATTTGTACAATATTTTGTAAAAGGTTGTTTATAATTATGCATGTGTGATTTATTATTATTTATATTCCACTATGTAAAGTAGCTTTGTTGAGATTCTTGGTTTGGTAGCATCAGAGATTT